>JAVQJD010104616.1:42500-114718 GCA_036023655.1 Nannoperca australis
AATATAGTTTAGAATTTAGTATTTATAGTATATAGTTTGAAGAATATTATAGATCCAAGACAAAACTGACAGAAGAGCTCAGAGGAAAAGGCACAATTAGAAATCCATCTGCTACTTCAGCACCACGGACAGCGTCATGGATTTATCACTACACAGCACAGTTAGGCTGCTGATATTTCAGAGCCGTGGTCGGGACCACAGATTCTAACTTGCACAAACCTCAGTCAGATAAAGGATCAATGAGTCCGGCAGACTGGGGTAGAACCGGTCTGGCCCTTCACTCTCTCTGCTAGGGAAAGGAGAGGGGGGACGGCAAGTTAACAAGGGGGATGCATTTTATCTGTCCACAGCCAAACTACTACTCAATAAATCAAGCAGCGTTGATTTCACTCCATCAGTGAACAGGTGAGTATACATGTTGAGTGAGCTGTTGGATGATCGAGCATCAGAAACCATCACTATCACTCCTGATCACCAGCAGGCCAAAACTGAGCATGTTTGTTGCCAACACCCCAGGTCCCTTAGGGTCACCTCCAGTCACCTCACCTCTTCACCACAGATCTTTGGCTGTTGTGACAGCCCTGCTGCCATGGGAACATCTATTTCAGCGCAGACCTTGATCGTGGGTGACTTCACATTCAACTCTCAGTCTCTGATCAGATGTGCCACACATAAACCCCGTGTGGCCCCATCACATGAGGAGTGGAGCAGGCCTCTAACGGGCAGAGCTCTGGATCGGGGAGAGCTTGAGATGAACCGCACAGGTGCTCTGACCAACCGTTGTGAGAAGATGTAAGAAAAGTCCATCTGCTGCCAACTTCCTGACAAACAGGGATTGAAAACCACTGAGTTGCTTTTGAAAATGACTGAATAATTAACAGGATGCAGATGCACGCTCACACAGAACAACAGGATCACCAATTCAACCCTAAATTACCCTCTCCAACACCTTTCTCCTTTTCTCAGTGAGTCACCCTCGTCTTCAACCCACACACACAAATGATCAAACGCTAGTGTTATTGCAGATGTCCCACCCTCCACAGGCGGATAATTACAGTGTTAGTGATGGGGTGAGGTGGAGGGTGGAGTGTGGGGTAAACTGGGGGGGAGAGGAGGGGCAAGGGAACAGCACAATGATTCATCACCACAGTGCTCAACACACACCCCTCCTCGGCAACATGCCCGCTCCAACCCCCGGCCAGCAGTTTGGCAGCGTGCCCGAGAGTGACAAGGTGACACTGGCTCTTTTTTTCATGTGCTGCAGCTCCACGCCACTTCAATCAAACCGTGAGCAGCACCTCTGCTGCTCGACACACCAGCCGCTGACTGGCAGGACGAGAGGCAAACCAGAGCTGCGATCGGACATAAATCATTCGCCGGTTGACAACTGCCGCCAAATGTTGATTGCTTTCTGGTTATCTTCAAACCCTTTGTTTCATTGTCTGTGTTAGTGGCAACATATGTTGAGCGTAAAACTGAAATGTGTAAAAAGAAATCAGTGTGTTCGTGTGTTGACAGGCTTGGTGAGTCCAATGAATAAATCTGTATCTATATAACTCCACCTATTGTAATGTGCTCATACGAATTTAACAAGAAAAGTTGCTATGCATAAAGTATCCAACCACTATCCAGCAGTGAGTTGCTTTAATTTCCATTGTGTCTGAAATGTGATATCAAGAGCGGACCGTGAGACCAAAATGGACATTCATTACCTCAATGCTTTCACGGCTCTTCAAAGAATTCTACAATGACCATCATAGACAGTTTCAATTTATGTTTGCATATTCAACAATCCAAACCACTGCTCCACTGAAAAGAGAGCTGGCCCCATTTCTTTTAATTCAAGCTGCAAACATATGGGACAGCTGGTTATTCATTAACACTCCACAATATGTGGATTACATTACATTTAGGCATTTAGCAGACGCTTTTATCCAAAGCGACATCCAAATAAGAACATGAATACAGTCTGTGATTGAAAAGGGAAGACATGTTTTTGTAGACAAAAATCATTCAGAGAGAAAATGACGGTTTTCCTGTCATTTCATACCGCATTTCATACATTTGAAGTAATACATAATTTAACCGGCAGGTCTAGTCACTTGATTTTATTGTCTTCCAAAAATAGATACCCAAGGTGACACTGTGGGTCTAAAAGAACAATAATAACAACAACAACAACAACAACAACAACAACATCAGCATCAACACTGCAATGTGTTGCGAATACAAGGATTCCTAATATGACATTCACCATGACTCCCTAATGATTCTCTCTAATGCGTCTCTGAAATGCAGCTATTGACGACAGAGCTGTCACTTTACCATGAATTGTTTCAGGGCTGACCTAGTACTGAACTTAGCTTCTCCATTTGGCCTCTCGACAGCTGTATCTTTTACTATGTGCAAGACGATAATGGTCAAACAACTGAGACCACATCTCATATAAAGAATGATTGCTTATGCTCCAAGGATCATTTTTGTAGCCAGACATGGCAGAATTATTCACTTGAATTAGCAGCGCGTGCTGTTGAATCGGGCATGTTCTCACACTGCAATGCTATCTCATCACTAAATATTTGACTAACCTCACTAAAGTAAACTGACATCAGGACCTTAAAGTGATCTGATACAGCCCGTGTGCCAACCTCAGTTTATATGGCGATAGGTATGTGGATACAGATACATTAATAAGGAAAAATATATAAAAAGAATTCATGAGTGAAGCAAGTGCCCCGAAACACCCTATGTTTACGGTCATGTGACAAAGTAAAGATGACGTTCACCAAACCTGAACAAGAGTGTTGTCACGTCATAAACTTGATTCTTCAACAAACACTTCCGTGTGTCGCTCTAGAGAATGCACAATTGAGTTGTATTTTATCATTCAGTTTGGAGGACTTGTGCTGGAGAGATGCAGTAAAGACAAGTGGGCTTCACTAGGGAGTGAAGTGATTATTTGCAAAGTTGTTAATCATCATTTGCCAGTTTTGTGTCCCACACCATACCTGGCTTGTTCAGGACAGAGAGCAGCAGAGTTAATGTGAGTTATGTAGTGAGGATGTAATCTCCTTTTACTATGAAATAAGCTGTACCGACCTTCAAACCTCCTGACTACATCTAAAATTGGCATTTCCCCTTGCCAGGTTTCACCTGCTGCCCTTTGTATTATGCCATGTTCTTACTTGTGTGCTACTGGACACTCACTCACTGTCTTGTTAAACCCTGCATTACTGCATTTCTATTTTTCAAGTGTGTGTGTGTGTGTGTGTGTGTGTGTTTTCATTGATTCCAACAGAGGCATTTTCCTGAAAACAAGATAATTCCACTTCACAAGTACTTATGGTGCTGTAGCAGATCACTTTCTCAATGTAATAAAAACTAATAGTCCAAATCACTCTGAGAACACTGTATTTGTCTTGCCGTTTACCATTAACTTCTCAAATGTCACAGACCAATGCATAATTATCAAATCACCAACACAAGCCTGAGTGTCTGAAGCTAGCTTTGGTTGCAGCCTAAGTCTTGGAAAAGCTCACACAAGAAGTGATGATTAGATCTGTTTGTCAGTGCGCAATTTATACAAACTGCACATACTATGCATGACTTGCAGGGAAGTTGCTGAATCAAAAAGCAAAGCACATTCATGCACACAGGGCTCCATTAAACACTGCTCAGTCTGTTGAATCAGTATAGAGGAAATGTACATTGCACTTTATCCAAAAGCAAAACATTGCTCTCTATAAAAGGTTACTATATGACACACATTGACAATGAATTAATAGAAATGTAAATATTCTTCCTGTAACGTCATGATATGAAATGGGGAAATTCCCTGTCGTGTATTTAGAGCAGACACACAGTATTATTCTTTAACAGATCATTTCTCTTGTCATCACAAAGTCCCTCGAGCACAGCTGGTAAAAAATGCAGAGGTGTCCACACAGGCTCCTCTATTACATTACAAACCTTACAGGGGTTTAGTTATCTGGCTATCAGCTGTATACAGCTTTTTAAAAATGGAGACAAAGCTTAAGACATTTAAAACAACAACAACAGTAGAGACATTTAAATGTATAAGCAGAAGAAAAGAAATCCTGCTGCTGTTGAAAAGTTCTAACAAATGCAGAAGAGAAAGAAGTCTCCCTGTCTCAACTAGACGCTGTGTTAAAAGCTCAAGGACAGTGTGTGTGTGCGAGTGTGTGTTCATTCCTAACACACTCAACTCAAACAGAGCTAACTACTCCATTCCCACCCCGTACATACAGTAACAAAGGGTTCAGAGCCTTCAAAGCCTTCGAGAAACTATCAGATACTGCAGCTCCACCACCGTAAATGGACACTGCAGTAATGCAGGACAGATCGATTTCTACGTATCGAAGACAAACTGTGTTACCTTGTGGGAGGCATTGTTTTTCTTCAGCCTGATGTTGATTAAAAAGTGTAGAAAAGAGAGGATCAATTTGCATCTGACAACCCGGAGGTAAGCAGAAAATGATAATGAAGGATTTAATTGAACTCCTGTGCACGGGAGAGGAAATAGATAAGGAATATGGGAAACAATGTTGTATAGAGCGGAGCGCTCAAATCGAAGTGCAGAGCATTATTTTCATAATTAATACACTTGCAGTTTTATTGTCTAAATGGCAAGACACACCCTTGTGAGTGGGCAATATAATACAATAATAAAGGAAGGTTTAGCCACGTACACACACACACACACCAACACACAGAAAGACAAATCTGTGCAAACAGTGGGAGGTGTGTGGTTTGTCAACAGGAGACATTCACGCTTTGGTGCATTTGGAAGGGTGCTAGCTAACGCCCATGACTTCCTATCCCATATGAGAATTGTGGATGACTTTGTTCGTCATTAGCCATTCACACAAACCGCCATCTCCGCATGTGAGCCACTGCTTCTCCGTCTCCCACTGAGCTGTCCTCTCTCTCGTGTCTAGACTCACACCTTTATTCTTTCTCCTATCAAACCCACACATCATGACACAGTATGCGACCACATGACATGTCATCTGCCGATATACCTCTGTTGTTACAGGCAGCAGGTGCTGATTACTAAGGATGTCACCCATTGTGCCCTGTGGTATCACACATAGGTCTGTGATCATGATGAGTGCAGAAACTCAGTGTGTGATCAATCCAACTGGGTGATAGAGGAAAAGTTCTGCCACAGAGACGTTTAATTTACAGTCTTTCTCACACTCAGGTTATACTGCGAGCTAATTGTTTGCCGTTACGTCTGTCTGCACAGTACGTGATGTATAATTTAGGGAAAGCTTCTTTAAACTCCTGACATATTAAAAAGAAAAGGAGAATTTGTGCACAGTCAAACCAAAACGTGGCACAGGTGAAGTGTGCTGTAAGCTGAGTGGTGTAGAGACTACTTACTACTACAACTAGCAGCTAACACTGTTTGCGGCTGGGACGAGGTCAAGTTCTACTTGCAAGGCTTCTTATTCTGCAGAAAAATTTCACAGTGCTATTAATAACATATTCTATCTATTCTCCATTTTTGCTGCCTCGTTCAGCTCTGTTGTCTACTTGGTTTGCAATTGGACAGCAGCACAAATTTGAACACCATAGTTCAACACCACACGATTTGTTTGCCACAAATCCATTGATCAATGAAAATGAATAGACTTCTTTCTGAAATGTTGCTGTTATAAATGCCTGTGTGACCAAGCCCGGAGAAAAAATGAAAGGGCAATTCCAAGAACACCAGTGGGATGTTGTTCACAAAAGTTCTGAATATAAACTCTAAAACTCACAAGCAAAAAACTAATCCCTCTGTTTTCTGAACAAATGACAATTTCATCCGTCAGATGAATTCTAACTCTTCGCTGTTACACGCAGTTAAGTATTTAACAGCCCAGTACACACATGGGTTGGACTAAAATGCAATCAAAGCCATTTTTGTCATGAAAAATTTACATATTGAATTTGTGCAAGTAAAGCAAAAATAAAAACGCAAGATGTGCTGGAGGAAGAGCAGACAGCACTCTCAGGTTTACATCTGGTTTGCCAACACCTGACGTGCAAATGAAGATAAAGGCTCAGTAGTGGTGCTCCTGGGGCTTGGAAGCATTAAAAGCTGGATAAAAAAGAAATATATCTTAACGTACTCTTAACAAACTTCATATAGTATTGATTCAAAAACATATGTAATGCAGACTAAAATACAGACTCTTGTTTTAGATAAATCTTTTATTTAAATCTTAAGCATGATGTTTCATGATGCGTGATATATAAAATGTATTATAATCAATGACTATAATAGAAGAATGTAATGTACAGTGGTCAACATTTCTATTGAAATATATACTGAAACTCTTATCAGAGTTAATTAATTATTGTTTTGTTTGCATCTGTGCAAGAACAAAACGCTCTCATGTGAAGTCGCCACTAACCGCACTCCAGGCCCAAAAGAGTTTGACTAAACTAAGAAGATATGATGGCAAGGAGAAAAGAGCAGAAATAAATATCCTTTGATGTGAAACTGTGGCATTAGTTTTCCAGATGTGACAAAACTTTGTGGCGGAGCCAGTAAGTGAGAAAGTTGTGTGACACCAGCAGGGGTGTGCTCAGCACCAGTGCACATACAGCAGCCAGTAGCTGGTGCAGTCGACTGTGGCAGGAAGCACAAAACTCTGCAGAGCGAGTGGTGTGATGAAGCTATCGTGTGATTGTCTGCTGTCACTGAAGAGAGAAGTGGGCGGCTGCTGTCCTTTTATAAGGGCAGCACCCAGGAGGCTTGAAGAGGCTCATTCTGATTGTATGAGCATGTACCTGAGGGGTTCAAGTCAATAGAGCCCTGTTATAGTGCGAGATGCTTGTGTTAAAATAGAAACAAATGCAGATTCTAGATAATATATATATATATATAATATATCCTGTTCTGTGCCGTGTTGACGATTTAGATCCAGTCATGTGCGTCTAAATCGCTGATGTGTAAACGTCTAATCAGCGATGACATGTAAACATTTGCTTTTGTTTTGCAGCCACTGTGCTAAAACTAACCTGTGTGTGTGTGTGTGTGTGTGTGTGTGTGTGTGTGTGTGTTCCCAGGTGTAGATAAAGTCTGACAACACTCATCAAGCACTCTGTATTGTGATACAGGCTCTGCCAATTGCAGCCCTTATACCGCGTCCAACAGACTTAGCCAAATGTCATAAGAAAAGCCAGCTGGTGCCATGCTGCTGTTGTGTTTGTCAAGGCATCAAAGTGAAGTTTAAGTCATGTGCAATCTAAAAAAAATTAAAAAAGAATGAAATGACTCAACCCATTTAACAAGAGAACAAATGTCCCGGAAAATAAATGTCTGTTTAAGTCTAAATAAAATGTATTTTGGAGGACTGGTTTATTTCTTTGGTTTGACTTCGCTATAAAATCCCCAAATACAAGACTGATGGCTCTGAGAAACTAACTGGTGATAGTTGTAATGATATATTTGTCTCTCCTGATTCAAACAACACTGACTGTCGCTGTTACGTGTGGAGCCTCTTGTGAGCTGCCGGGGTTCAAATCCCCAAACCCAGAAGCCTCCACACTCTGACATCCACGCAGTTCTTCTTCTTTTATTACGTTTTCACTTCAAGTGGCAGAGCTGTATATACTGAGGTTTAGGTTATTCATGAGAGGTGACTGTACGTAGCACAGCCCCCCTCGGCCGAACAGAGAGAAAACAGCATATAGACAGAAATAGAGGGCCAAGAGTGAGGGCCATTTTCATTTTAATCAGTCAGCTTGTTGGTTCAGTTGGCTATGAGCACTCTACAAACAAACCCAAATGGCAGCTCCTGGCACTGGCTGAGGCACAGAGACTTTGGGCAGAGAGATGATAGAAGAAACATACAGAGAGGGAGTTTGGGAAATCAAGGTTTCATTAAGCTGGAAAAACACAGTAAAACTCAGCGGTGATCAGCCGCTCAGAGTGGAGGACTGCTGAAGACGCAAGACTGCCCAAAACTGGACGTTTCTCTTATTTGAACCCTACAGCACCTGTGACAATGGCTGAACGCACGGCAGAATTTAAAAGGAACAGACAGAGCAGACAGGATGAGAATGAAGAACTCAGACAGGACAGGTTCCTCACTGTTTGAATTGGCCCAAATGGACAATAACAGGGGCGTAACAGATGACAATGACACATTTAGAGTCATAATAAAGATAAATGGACTTGTTCAAACCTGCCCATGTCTGATAACCTCCAGTATTGATAACAGCTTCATCATCCCTCCCCCTCTTCCTTCCTCAGCTCCTCATTTGAAACAGCCACAGGTCCTTCTTTACATGTGCAGGTGCTGAACTGGAGGCTGATGAAGTTCATGGTGTAGACAGCCCAGAGGGACGTCCGTGTCAATCACCACGCTGTGATCTACAGAACGCGCGTGCAGGTCATGCTACTCGGCTGTTCAACTACATGTTAAACAATTAGAGTAAAGGCTGCCTTTGCACTCGAGCTTAATTGGGAAAACGTCAAGCTCCTCAGCTGAAAGCAGCCTGACATATTACCCAGATTACTGTCTCACTTGAAGGCTTTCCTATTACCTAAGGCATGTCTCCCAGTCTCATTCCCCTTCCCTTCACCCTCCTTCTCCTCTTTCAACTTCTCTTTCACTATCTGGCTCCTTCACTTGGAGATCACTCTTTCCTTCTCCGTGTCAGGACTGACTTTTTTATACCTGAGAAGCAAAGATAGCAAACTGAGTCCACGTTATTCCTAGCCCCCATGATACCCTGCATGAGTTATGGGCGCGACATCCGGTTATTTCTTTCACTTAACTGCAATCAAATGATGATTTGATTCTCAGGCACATTTTTATAATTTCCGCAAAACGAAAAACAAGCTCAGCACCGCAGCAGCCGTGGGTTTTTTTACATTATCCACTATTCTATCAAAAGTCCTAACCACGCCGTCACAAGTGATGTCCCACCACGATGAACACTGTTTGACTTTGAACTCTTTGATAAGCAACACAGCGCAGTCTCTGAAGTCTGACAGCCATTTATGTAACATTTATAAAGTCTGACAGCCAGGATGTAACATAAAAACAGGCAAAGTGCAGAGACAACTACATCAAATCTGTGCTGGTCGAGATGAACTTGAGGCTAAAATGAAGATACTCCTCCACCGATTAGATAGGATTGTTTTTCCATGCCGTAACATATCCAGCCAGGTGTTATGTCATTGTTGTCCTGGATATGCATGTTGACAAATTAACGGTGCTTGCAAACAAAGGTCTACAACCTCTGAACTATCTGTTGTAGTTAACATAACATGACTCAATGTCATGCTGCTCAAGCTGTGTCAAAACTTCGCTTATCAGTGTTCAAGGTTTTTTTTTTTTTTTTTCAGAGACTTGGAACACTCAAGAATGAAGACAAATAACTGCATTCAGAAGACCAGGGACACGTTCTACTAAAAATAGATGTTGATGATCTTACTGAGTGGATACATCTATTGAGGTTTCAGTTGAGGCCACACAGAGCAGCTGAAAGAACCTTGTATCTCTTGGTTTAGTTGAACTTTAGTCTTTTCATGCTCCAGTTTCAGATTCATTCAATGCAATGTTACAAAATCCATTTACACAATTCAAACTAAATAATGAACTCAGCTCATTGAACATCTGGCCAAGGGACAGACTGACTTTACAAAGGAAACAACAGTATGTCAGGACCCATCAGTTATGTTAAGTTATGTTTTGGGTGTTTTGTTTGTTTTGGTTCATTTCCTGTTTTATTTTGTAGCACTGCAGAGTTTCTCTCTGCTAGTTTTTGGTTCTTCCTGTGAACAAGCACTGATGGGCCTGATTGCCTGATAATTCTCCGCCGTGTCTCAAGCCCAGAAGGTTTTTTAGTTGATGTGTTTCTCCCAGTCCGCTGCCAGTTCGTTTTGATGTTTTGATCATGTTAGTAGCCACAACTCTGCGCCACCCAGTCAGAGAACTTTAAGTGTCCAGACCGTATGATTAGTTAAAAGAAGTTTTCTCCATAGTAGAAAGTTTTTTCTTGGCTGTCTCTACAGCTTTTTGTTTTTGGAATTCTGTGGTGTAACCTCGAATAAAAGAGTCCTCTATCTACCCGGCGTACTGAGCCCTGACACAGTACTATTGAGACTTCTGTTTATCGTAAATCCTTAAGCAGAAACATACTTCTATAAATTGTACAGCTCATCCACAATATTCCAATTGGCCAGTTTTTGACACTGCACAGAAACTGCAGTTTTGTCACGGATTTCCGGGCTAAAGCTGTTTTAATGAAAGAGCGTTTCCAGTATAAGGGCTACCCCACATCATTTATTTCTTCTGTCTACCAGAGGGTTCTTCATACAGACAGGGAATCCCTGTTAGTCAAGAAGACTAGAGCTCACGCATCAACGCAAGCAATTCGGACGGAAAAAGAGGATTATGCTATTACTCGACATTATGCACAGGCTAACCACGGCTCTGCAGCATCATTAAAGTCCTGGGGAATAGAAAAGAAATTACCCTCTCATTTAGGTGGAGGCATTATTAACTGATTGCTCTGCAGAGAGGCATATTAGATTCACACTCTAAACACAGTGGAGCCCTTTGGTCTGAATGAAGAACTGAACGTGTCATGTTTCATGGATGCAGCACCTGTACTTGTGGCACGAGGACAACCAACTGTCCAATGAGATTTGTACACCGGTTCTAGGTTGACTGTACGTTGTTTGCTTCATGTCTTTGTCCATTTTTGACTCTGATGAAAACACAGTAGTGTTGAGAAACACGATTAAAGGCTGCAAATCAACCAGTGTGCTCCACTCCCTGTTTTTCATTTGGAAGAAAATTTACAATTTTATATAATATATTAAACCAAATCTAAAAAATGTTTTGCAATTATTTTCTTGACAGCAGCAGACACTGATAGTAGGTGATTTTGTCAATAAAGTTTTGGGTGTGATAAAAACATCATAATATGCATAAGAAAAATAAGTTAGTCCAGACCCAGTATTTGCCATGGAAATGCTTACACATATGAACATTATTTCTACATCATCTCTTCATCCATCCATTCTTAAGTTGTTCATCCTGGTCAGGGTCGCAACATTCGCTCATCAGTTGTCAGACTTCTAAAGGCAAACATATCTCCACGAACACAGTTTTGATCCTCAACTTTATTTTTTTCTCGTCTGTCGCATTCAATTTTAAGGAAAATAAAGGCTACCATTTAATAAATGGTCCTCAGGCTACAACTGCACTCACTCAGTAAACTCTCCACTGTCTAAAGCAACTTTTTACTGACATGACACTTTGAAGGGAGGCGAGTTGATAGAGGATAGGAAAGGCTGGAGGCTGAGACACATACAGACAGTTGATGGACACTTCTTAACCCCACAGGGACTCACTGCATTTGTCTACTTCAGCTTGTTGTACAAGCCATTGCTTTTTAATCTTGAAGTCAGTCCTAATGTAGCTTCTTTCAATCACATCTTAGCAGGAACATCAGCCTCATTTTTTACACATATTGGTAATATATACTGCACATCATGAAAGTCATGATTAGCTTGGGCCCCAAAACATCTGAAACCTCATCAAAAAACAAGGCAACAAGGGGGATCCAGAAGCTTATAGGGTCATAAACATAGTACGTGTCCTCTGTCTTTGTGTTACATTGTGAAATTGTTGCATATTGCATTTTTCATTATGACTTGTAATGTGTGCCCACTCCCAACATGCCTCTCATATTGACCTATAAAGTCCAAACTAACCTTCTCCTATACAAATACGGCATGTCATGTGGTGCATAGGTGGTACTCACCCATTCACTAATATCATAAATAAAAAATGAACTAACAGGAATAGAGAGCGGTGGACAGAACCTGCACAGATGTTGCACAACAATAATTTCTCTGGACAAACTAGCATAGGGAAGAAGAAATGTTGTTCCTACTGTGTGACCTTATCATTGTTCCTGGTAACATTTATCTAATGACATCAACTTCACGGATACATGATTTCACATACGAACATTTTCATTTATTGACTTTTGACATCACATGACTTCAGATGTGAAAGAAAAACAAAGACTGCGCCAAACTTCTCACTTGGAATTAGCAGCGAGCTGAGTTGTCCCAAGGTGTCTGAGCATTTCCAAGCCAGGAACAGCATGGTCTTTACACTGTCAATTAGCAAACATTTCATAAGTCAGACGAAAAAATCCAACCGTGTTAGACCACTTAATGCCAGGTTCGGCTCACTGCGCACATTCTCACAAAATTAGCCTTTTAATACCCACAGTACGTATTCATCACACAGATGGAGCAGTTCAATATGCTTGCATCGTCAACAAATATTTTTCGAATATGTGATGCAGATAGCTCCGTTTCTTAAATACTGACATTTGTGGCCTCTTAACCTCCCTGCCATAGAGTAGATGGAGCAGATGGAAGACAAGCCCTGAATAAATGTCAAACTCTTAACATTTTCTTGGCATTACCCACTGACCCAGAGACCAAGTACGAGAGAAGCCACTCTCTCAAACATTTCCCTGTAATGTAGTGTTCAGCCTTTCACCGGAGCTACCTTTGGAGAGTGGGACTGCTAACATGCTGGAATGAACATCGAATTCCTTTTAGGGAGCTAAAATCCTCCCATGTACCCACAAGGGTCTGTCCTTTTTGTAATCACTATCTGAATCTATTTCTAAGTATCAGTTTTACAGGAAATAAATGGGGAGCGGACCGAGCCCAGTAAATAGTTCACAACACGGAGCTCGAATCATCTTCCTGCAGGGTTTCTTCATGCCAAAGTCAGAGGGACTTTAATGAGTTTAGTGAGGGTGTGAAACGTGTATCCTCCTCCAACAGCAAAGGGCAGGACCAGGCCTAGCATCTGTAGAATCTCCCTCGAGATCCAAGCAGCACTTGTTATTATCTATGTAAGTTAACCAATTAAGAAGTTCTCTGGTAAAAGACTGAGAAAGTCTGCACATTTCTCTCCTGCCTTATCTTCTTGTTGTTAGAGTGGCAGATTGGCACAGTTACTACCAGCAGCAGGTTTGTAAGTTGGCTTAATTAATATGTAGAAATGGCTGTGGCGGGTAATGAGGGATTTACACAAGCACACGATCTTCCTCAGCCAATAACCCTTCTTTGCTCTGACAGCACGCCAGGAACAAACACACATAGGTTTGTAGTCTATGTGAAATATATTTTCTTTCCTTGTGAACTTCGGAGAATCTGCTCTAAGATGTCCATGTAACTAACCTGGCTTTTAGGACATTTATATACTGCCAGGCATTCCTAGCAGTGATAGAGTATGAAAAAGTTTTATCATGTGAAAAATAATTAAATGTCTTGAGAAGGAATAAAAATATTCTTCCAGGTAAACCAAGAAAGATACACCTACTGTATTTTACTCCACTCTTCCGTAACAAATGTTAAGCAAATGTTTTGCTCAATCTCCTAGGCAACAGAAAACAGACGTGTTTTACTGTCTACTGCCACAGACCAAACAGGGCATAAAGATAACAATGGAAAATAACTTAAGTCTATCATCAGGAAGCAGAAGCTAAAGTCTGTTACTGTACGGCTGCTCCTGAACAGCGAAGATGAATTTCATCACTGCGGCCGAGCAGGATAATGTGGATGCTTGACAGCAAGTAGAGCAACCAATAATCAAAGTGAAGTCAACACTGTAGACTACAGACTGACATTGTTGTAAATATAGCCCATGTGTAGGTGGTACAACTGCTTGCAAATGAATAACAAGCACAGACATGACCCAAGAGAATCACAGAAACAGCATGAGGCTACTGCAGCATGAAACATGGTACTGTAATGGCTCACGGGTCTTCTCTGTCACTGAATGTACCGGAGGGGCGTGTACGAACAACACTCTCGTCTATGAAGTGTTTCCGGAAAAGAAGGAAAAACAAGAAGCAAAGCTGATAACAAACAGAGAACTTTATTGGTGGGATCCCCTTGTGGGCAATGGCATCACTCAACCATTTAATTGGATGGGACTGACATTTGCAGAGCAGGGTGTCGTAGCATTTGTGTCAGTGCTGAGGCACAACTTGCTGCCGAACGCATGCATCATGCTCCACTGACTGAGGAGGGGCAGTTTTCCTCCTCGCTAAACAAAACTCACCGTCACACTCGACAGAGTCAAACACATATGCTCTCGCATTTCAGTTAATGGGCAATTGGTGGAGACATTGAGGAGCGGCCCGGATAAAAATCAATAACCGTAATCAATCGGCCAACACATTTTCACCCGCCAATATTTGAAGACACTATTGACTCAATCAACTTCACACAAATGTCACAAGGCCCATTAATCAACTTAAATAGATTTTTAAGTGCCCTTAAATTATCTGTCGTATCATTGTGTAATTAGAATTTTTGCAAATCCTGTTATTCAGTTGGCTCTTACTATAAAACACTGGAAGATTTAAGATGGCACTTTGCTCCATTATTTAAAAGGTACACACCCCTCCAATAACACTGATGTTTAACCAGCAGAAACAAAATGCATGAACTATACTCATTTCTGCCGCTTGATATACACAACAAAGTATCTTTCACAGACAGAAACATGAAAATTACAACTGATGGTGACGAAGAAGAAACAATGGTGATGAAAAGGTAAGTGTTTAAATTGATGATTGTCAAAAAGTGTAAACAGATCATTAAATGATGACAACATCGCAATCCAACGCTGTCAGACAAAGGCAGGTAATATACAGTTTTGGCTCAGCATGTATAAAGACGTTTTAATATGAGATCAAATAAAACAACGCTATAAAAAGAATGATGTTTCAAATGTTATCGAAAGTTATTGAAAACATAACACAACTCAGCCTCCTGGTCTCTAATTCAGTGTTACCATCTCAAGAGAATTAGCATTAACCAGTGGATTAGTGTTTTAAGTAACCATCATCCGTAATCACAGCAGCAGCCGGTCGAGTTTAATCCAGGTAACAGCTCCCTCCTGAGTAGTGCTATTCTGATCTCCTCCCGAGAAAAGAATAAAAAAACAGAGAAACTGAAGGAGAGAGACAGAGAGAGGCAGCGCAACAGAGACAGAGACACAGATAGCAACAGTCATAGACTCACTGTGAAATAGTGTTAAATATGTAATGACATTTATGTTTAGTCTGACAACCCCATGTTTTTCATGCGTAATTTACTGAAAGAAAATGCTGTTAAATTTAATATATATACAGTAATTTTAATGCTATTTATAGATATACGTTAATAAAAGCCTTACAGTCTATACATTGTTAACAAGTTTCTTATAAGTGCTAATCAATGGCTTATAATCTATCAATAAACTGTTCATGATGCTATTATTAACACTTATATAGTCTAATTAATACATAATAATGTTAATAAGAATCTTATAAGGACTTATAAGGGCCTTATTACGTATTAACTAGCGCTTGTTACAAGGACCTAAATATAAAGCGTCACAATAAACTTTTTGATCTGGGGGCCATGGTGGTCTGGAGGTTTAAGGAGCTGACCATGTTGCAGGTCAAAATATATATATTTTTAAATCTGGCAAGGGAAGGATTTTATAATACTGTAATACACTGCAATCCTTTAACTAATCTGAAAACATATTAATCACCAAAGTGGACACACATGGCTGTCAGACCACAGTTACTGCAATAGGAAATATGCAAGTTTGGCTGAATATGTCTTTTGTGAGTGTATGCGTGTGTTTGCAGCTGCTTGACTGTCTCAGGCTGTGATTACATAAAGTCATGCACGCCAGCTGTAACCGACATCGCTTTATGCCTGGATCTAATAAAGCCAAGCTCATAGGCTCAGTGTGTTTCCTCTAGCATGCAGTGTACCAGGGTGTGTATAATACCTTCTGTACAAGCACCAAATGCTTCTCCTTCCTCCCTGATCCCACATCACTTCACCTCAACTTCCCAACTCGGAAAAAGTTGGCCTCGTGAGAGCTTTTTCACACCACAATGAGACGAGAGGGGTGGCCATGAAGTACGCCCGCAAAACAAGTGACGACCAAAAATGCTCACCAGGATTTTAGTAATACAGAGGATGTGAGTCCTATTTTTATTACATGTATTGTGCTAAACTGTGCTTCATAAATAAAGTTTATTATTATTGATTATACTGTTGTCCTTGAGAACTCCTGGACATCATCACAGTAAGGTGAGACGTTAAACCCCCCGAGCTCAGCAGAAACATGATTTTCACGGCGTGTATACTTACTCTTTAAAGGTATGTTTAACTCTTAAATGCTAAAGCCCTCACATTTTCAGAAGAATTACGGACATAATCTTATAGTCCTTAGATATGAAGATTCCCCATTGGATCTCTCACCTCAACATACAGTATGGCTTTCTCAAAAAAATTAAACCCTACATCCTTTAAACCATTGCTCATCCTCCCCTGTGCTCCTCCTCCAGGCCAACATATAGGCAGGTGGAGATGATCCTGCTGAGGGAGGACAGACAGCCTGCCCCTCCAACCAGTCCCCTGTCAGAGTGGTGCTCTGTTCATTGAACATAATGAAGCCTGGAGTACCACCACCGACCTGGGTACAATGTTAACAAAGGCAAGATGTTTTGGAGGTGTCATAATCGAAGGTGTGCACTGCATGCACGCTATTCAAAATCAACATCGTCATGCAGAAGAAACATCTTCTTCATCAGTAGTGACAGAACATACACAGAGGGAAAACCCAAAAAAGCAAATGAACTGTGCAGTTATTGTTTCCAAATAGGCCAAGTGGAAGATATGGGAGTTCCATGATTTATAAATAAAGATGTGTACTTTGTCACTTCCTAAATGGGGGGCTAGAGGAAGCCCAGGGAAGAGAATGAAAGAAAGAGAGAGTGAGAGAGTGCTGCAAACGTTTATCCCTTCGTAAACATGGAGTTTCACTCTGCTCACACATGTGGCATTGCCTCTCTGGTCAGTGACGGAGATAAACCAAAGTGACATCACTGCTACATTTGTGACAGCTCAACATTTTTCTCCATCTCGTCCTCTCTCTGTCTGTCTCTGCCTTTTCTGTCTCCGTCCTCTCAAGGGCACCTTGCCACTGTGAACAGAGACATTCCTATTGTTCTCACTATTCCTGCCTGCCTCCTTCTCTCTCTCTCTCTCTCTCACCACCTCCCTCACCCCATATCACGTTGTCTCTCCACTGATTATCAATGCAACACCTCTAATAAGATCCATCAGCCCACCACTTCCCCGCCCTCTAACACCCACTTCATTTACACGGGGAGTGAGAATCAAAGACGGCGAGTAATTTGGGATAAAAAGAAGATGGATGTGCCTCCGAGTGAACAACATGCTCAAGAGCCCCACTGCAGACAGTAGCTGGAGAGGAGAGGACCTTTGGAAGAGGGACTTGTTTGTGCCTTTTGCTATCTCCATCTTCATTCAGCAAATAATTATAAAGGAAGGAGTCTGTCTGTCTGTCCTTCAATATTCAACCGTTCATTTGATTAACTTCACACTTGGCGGGTGTATTGCTGAGGACCCGAGGGAGCGCAGTGTTGAGTGTGAAGTTGATCGGATGAGCGATACTCATCAACGCTGCAAGAAGCACTTCCGGGGGCCAAGAATTCAGTGCGCTCCGAACGTGCACTGCACCAGTTACCTTAAAGGATGGTGTTGTTACTTCTTCAGGCAGTGTTATGTTTTGCTACAAAGGCTTTACTTCTGCAGAGTGGGCAATTACCATCACCAATTATTAACAGCGCAGAAGAGATGCAACAATGTGAAGGTGCTACATTAGCATGTTACAGCATGCTGGCATCAGAAATAATTATTTTAAGAAATTAGCAGCGGTAAGGCAACACTGTCCTTGAGATAAAAAGCAAATGTTCTTCTCTCAAGAAAAGCACTGACATGAAGTGGAAGCTACTCACTCCTTTAAGAATGTGTACGTATAGCACCTTCACACCTAGATCTTAAATTAGGATATGTCTCCAGTCTGTCCAGTAAAAAAAAAAAAAAGTTCTGGAATTAGTCAGATTACTGATATGTCATTCCAATACGATTGGGACTGGAGTCACAGTCATTCAAAATGGCCACAGGACAAGAACATGAGCCAGGTGGACAATGATGAGAAACAGCCTCTCTCCTCTCTATCGATGGCAAGGCAGGAGGGTTCCAGCCGCTTCTCAGCACAGAGCTGATCCCAGAAATGACACTCCATGATGGCTCAGTGTCACCCTTTGTGTGACTATTTTTAACACAGAATGGCAAGCAGTGGGAAACATTGAAGAGATCTCCTACTGCCATCAGCATTCAGAAGAAAAGGAAAAAAATAAAACTTGCCACTGTGGCAGCTAATCTGTCTTATTGTCAGTGTGAACGGATCAGTACACAAGTTGCTGATAAACATGCAGTGACAGCTATAAAGAAATGTCAGAATATCTGGACAAAAGAAATCCCAGTGCTCCACAGACTGCAATGTCCATATATAAATATATTGTATATCAACACCCTCTACAACGTGGGCGCAGCTGGCCTCAATCATTATAATACTGAGTCAAATAGGTGCCATAACAGGTGACAGAAATCCTTTGGTCTCCAAGCCCACAGACGATTCACACAGTCTACAGTAAGCCACTGATCCAACTTTAGAGGCTATCAATGACTTATGGCATCATGACTGGACATGAGGGAGAACCTCTCAGGAGCCCGTCCATAAGCCCCGGTTCAGCGGCTTCTCAACATACTGACGAAAAGGAGCTGAATAACACAGCTGACATCAAGGCTGGGGATATACCTGGCTTGTTCTCCTTCACAAGGTCTAACTTCAGTGCATGCACATGTAAAAGAGGCTGCGTCGCACACATGCTCAGGCAGCTTGGAGGAGCCAGTGTAAATAAATAATATACTTCTGGAATGAAGGTTATAATAAATAGAGCGACTGCAGTTGTTGGGGATGGTCTGCCATGATGGGTCCTGTGGGGAAAAGTGCATCCCCCACAAGCCCCTGTGACATGGACAACTGCTGAAGGGCTGTCCCCAACAATCACATCTTCCTACAAAAGGCCTGGGCCAGGGAACTGAATAACACAAAGGGCAACAGCCTAAAATAATTACCAAGCCTGTAGAGATTCCCCACTAAACAGAGTAGCCATGTATGATCACCATCAAGGCTTTAGATAAAACTCAAATACGATTTGAAAGGGAAAATGCTGAAATGCAACACACATCCAAATCAGATTTATTTGTGATGTTTGTTGTTGAGCGTCCTGTGTCTGTTCTCCAATCAAGCAAAGGTCTCTTCCTAATTGGAAACATGTTTTCATGAAAAAAAAACTTTTTGTATTATTATTATTGTATCTCTGCAGCCTCCTGTGGGCCACACTCTCTATATACTCTCCATCTTCATTTCTCTCACATATCTTCACTGCTCAACTTCCCCCCTACACGCACATACATCCCCCATAACCTACCCTCCTGTGTTTGCCCATGGACACTTATCATCTATGCGCACGTCTTTTCCTGCATCCCCATCGATCCCCTAATTGAAACAAGCCTCATTTGCAGTCTCCTTCTTGACATTTTTTCTCTCTCCTGTCTTTTTCTTTTCCAAACTCTGACAGGCTGTGCAGATTTTGGCAGTTTGCTGTTCTCCTGTAATCCTTCGCCAGACTTTCCTCCTTCACAAATACACAAGGATTTCAGAGAAAATGCAGTCAGACATCAGATGGCCACAAAGACATTCCAGCTTGTGATATACAGTTTTTAAAATTGTAAAAAAAACGATGATGAATCAGAAGGTATCCTGAAAACACTGGAAGCTCATTATATTCTATATTGTGACACAATGGAGTGCATTATCACTCCAGAAAAAAGAAAGAAAGAAAGAAAGTAAATGTATCGATATCCAATAATAATGGATATTTGACAGCCAGTGTTGCCGTAGCGATGGTAAAGTATAATGCAGTGGTTCCCAACCTGGGGGGGTCAGAACTCCCACAAGTCTAAAGGGTCACAAGCAAATTATGTTGGCTTGTTCAGGCTTTTATTCTTGAGAATTACTGGTTATATTTTTAAGCTTTGTTGAGTTTTTTAGGTTATTTTCACCTTTAAAAATGAATTAAATTAAAGAAAGGTAGACATATGCAACCAGGGATGAGAGGTCAGAAGCCAAAAAGGTTGAAATGCAGCTCAGGGTGGGTGCAGAAGAGAAAGCACTTACGATACAGGACAAAACGAAGCTAAATGTAAATAATGTTGGCGAGTGTTCGAGAAAGTGAGGAGATGTGTCTGTGCTGAGGACAGGCCAGTGTGCTGACCATCAGGTTAGCAGTAAACTCCACTAACACTAACAGTAAACTACCAGCAGGTAAATCTTGTGACGCGGAGGTTAACAATCACAAGATTCAGCCACCTCAGCATCAAAAATATAAGACATTTAAATAACGCAATCTGCATTTTCCAACATTTGCTTCAACAGTTTTAGATGTTACGATGAAACAAACTGAACTTTTCAGAAACAAAGACATTCAAGGTGTTAAATTTTTTTAAATCAAACCTGCTATAACTGATTGTTTTTGGTCATTTAGTTAATGCTTTTAAACATCCAGCAGATACAGAGTAATACTAGCATTCATATAAAGTAAAGTTTCTGTCCACCCAGCAAATGAAAGTCCAATATTTATGTATTTAGCTCTGTTTTTGGTCTCTACCAACTCCTGAAGGAAATATCTGGCTCTTTAGCAGATCAATGCTCCACTAACCAGCTGGTCAACAGCGCTGTCTGTCTGCCTTTTGGTGCTGGCCAAGTAGCATACAATCGTTTTTTTGCATGCCGCAGCCAAAAGTGACGCTATGAGAGCAGTGAAAATGAACCACAACAGTAAAGTTGCAGGTCGGACAGCTAAACAATGAGCTGAAAGACACTATAAAAACCCTGTAGGGTTGTGGGGAACTGCAGAGTCAGGTAACAATTGTCTGTGGTCGACACAGTAGCTTCTTTAAAGACACGGTTGCAGAATGATGTTGCAGGATGATGAAACACATTTGGATAGTGTGAATGAGCAGAACAAACAGGTAGATAGTATGTTTAACTAAATAGTGAGTAGCAGGGACACACATGGATAAATTCAGAGGTAAAATGTCTCCTTTTTTTGTCTTAAACTACAGCATCACCCTGTTCCTAAAAAAAAAGAGGGGGCACTGAAGAAAGCACTAATCTGCAAGCTGAGTCCCACTGCCAAGTCAACCAAAATACGTCCTTTGAGGATAAGAGGTTTTTTTCTTCATAAACTCCACAGTTGGGATCGCATACCCGCAGACTCAGAACACCAATGTCCTCCCTTTTCCTTTTCCTCCTGGCCTTCACTCTAATCCAGAAAATGCATATTCAGCCACAGGAAACAAAGGAGCAGAAGAAGAGAGATGGAGAGAGTGAGCGTTAGAGGTTGAGAGAGAGAGAGAGAGAGAGACTGAGAAAGAGAAGAGAGCGGGTCCTGCATCACAAGCCCCCCAGAGATCAATTGTACAAACTTCTCCATGAGTGCTCTCCCTTGCCCCTGTACACTCTGGACTAGCCAAATCAATGCCCAGGCGTGTGTGTTTGTGTGTGTGTGTGTGTGTGTGTGTTATTTAGACACGACAGGGAGCAGGGGAGGACTACTCCGAGGGTGGAAGCGAAGGAGAGAGAGAAAATGGAGGGATTAAGAGAAGCAGCAGTAAACGATAAGAAATTCCTCAGATCAGATATTCTTAAATGTCACCGAGCTGAAGTGTCTCTCGATGGTGTCGTGTGGAATATAAAGGCATCTTGGCAGCGAGGCGGCTCTCGATGCATTGAGCGCTGCGTTTCCACACTGGGTATTGCTCCTTAACATACCACACACAAAAAAAGCCATTTCATATGTAAACCCCTCGCTTCCCATCACATGTCCTCTATTGTCAATGATTAAGGAAAATCATCTTATTTGCAAAACCGAACCCATTCGCTGGAAACATGAACGTCAACTAGTTCCTGCACACAGCCTCAAGCAGCATTAACTGTTACAGTTACAAAGAAGGCACCTCATGCTCCAGCTCTCTTAACACTTATAACACTATCATTCTTTGTGATTTATGTCTTATGAATTAGTAATAATCATGGGGCTATTTACTTCCGCAGTGCCTCTCTAGCATGCTCCCAGTTTAAGGAGATTAGGCTGCAAACACGTTTTATGTCAGGTCTGTAGATCTGTAAGGAATAATCACCATTTGATTGTCTGTACTTCTAATTAACTTCTATATGCATATGTTTTTATTTTAAAGAAAAAGAACATGAGGGACGCATATATTAAATACTCTACTTTGTGTATTTTACAACTTTTTCACTGAACAAAGCAGACGATAGAGCAGAGTGTCTCCTTTATTAAGGCCCCTCACGCTGGGTCTTAGTGGGAGATTTTGGCTTCACGCCTCCCTGCCACGGTTTCAGTAAATCGGCTTTCTGTGGCCATGACAGTCATTAGCCTTGCCCCTGGCAGTAATCCTCTAGTTTCTGTCTCTAATGGAAGCAGGAAGGGTTAGTAGCATTCACTCCGTTACTGCTTCTGCTGCTGGGCCCCATAGGGAACCTACAGGCTCTCCAAAGCCAAAGCCTGATGCACCTCCTGCTCCACCTAACCAACCAACACCTACAAACACCACAGGCCTCACTCACACTTGACTTTTGTTTGTGTTAAGACAAGGTGTGGACAAAGGTACCAATGGACAGTGAAAACACATCATACAATAAGCTTAAATAATACTTAAACTACTGGTTTCAAACCTTTTTGGCTTCACACAAAAGAACTGTGTCTGGTTGGGGACCGATGACAGGTTTCAGATGTCAATGAGCAGGTTAACCAAAGAGAGATTGCCCTACAAACTTTTCACATGTTTTCATTTTGATAATCCTTTTAAGCCCAAAGGGTGAAAATGATCCATTTGCATTTTTTCTGTCAAGATGGGGTGCTGAGTGTACATCAATGAGAAATAAAATGAACTTTTACGATTTTAGCAAATGACTGCAACAAAACAAAGAGTGAAAATGTTAAAGGGGTCTGAATACTTTCCGTATGTCACAAAAAAGCAAAGATTAGAGAAAAGTCTGAAAAAACAATACAGATGTGGATGTAACAGGACTGTAACAGTCGTAACAACAGCTGTTTCTCTTGCTCACTCCCATTAATCATCTCACGAGCCCTTAAGGTTTATCTTGTGGCTCTGGGAGGGGCCTGACCCCTAGCTGGACATATTTACCTATATATATATATAATAGTTAACTATATTGAAAGTAGTTAAATCTAACTCCATCTCAGTCAGCTACATCAGTAAAATGCTGCTTACACATTGTTGCATCAGTATTACAAATCTATAATGTCATATATCACATAACAATACACCAGCAACAAGGGCCATTTTACTGCAGGAGTGCTTTTTACTTTTGATACTTGATAATACTTCTATACTTTAACTTAAGTAGGATTTTGAATGCAGGACTTTTTGTGTAATAGAGTATTGTTACATTGTTGTACTTCTACTTTTAATTAAATAAATAGTCTGACTACTTTTTCCACAACTGCCTATGGAAAACTAATGAGCCATTCATTCAGCAGGCTCCATGTCTCATGTGTATTTGATGAATGGCAATTGTTCATGTTCAACAATAATTAGGGGGAAAAAAGACAAATGGAGAGCACCACTTTCACACTGACGAATGGCTACCAAACCCAAAAATGACCAGAACTCAAAAAACAGGTTAACTCCTGTTAATTAATTACAGACGGAAGGCCGAGCACTGTCATAAAAGAAGAGACTGTCATCATCAGAGTCAGACGCACATTTAATTTAAGCAGCATAACATCTGATCTCAGACCTAAGGCTAGATAGTGATGGTGTTGATTTGAATTGTAGCACATGACAGGATCCTTCTTGTCAGCAGCGTCCAAGCAAGTCCGCCAGCTGTCCATGAGAACCTACTCTGTGACAGAGCCTGGCTTCTTTAGAGACCCTGAAAACGTGTTTCCTCAATCAGTGTGAGTAATGAAATCCTACACGAGCACACTATTTCACTGCCAAAGTTTTGGTTATTTCACATTAGAGATTTCTTTCTTTCTTTGAACCAAATGTGATAACCTTTGGTGGGTTGTATGGTGACTGTCAATCAAATCCTCTCAAACCACATCCACAGAGTCCTGATGAGGCACATTAACTGAGCTTTGATTGTTGCTTTTCAGTCATGAATGTTGAATGTTATTTAAAACTGCAAGAAGTGAATTATTAATCTAGAGGAATTGTTAACTAATACGCACTTCAGAGAGTTCATTTTAATGTCCAGGTTCTTATGTGATCTTTGACTCGTTTTGATTTGTGTCTGTTCCACTGCAGAATATGGGGATTTGATATATTATGGCGCCACCTTCATAATACCATCCACCACATTTGGGAGTGTGTGGTTGATGGATGGCTGTGATATGCAGCCCACTCACACATCTCTCTCTGGACTGTCCAGGAAGTGGAGGGATGGCTGTGAACCTTTTGGTCCTCTGCTCAGTTGAGGCTGGAGGATTTTGCAGAGATTCTGGCAGATTTCACTCCACAATAAATCACATCCTGAGCAATTCTTCACTGTGCTCAGCTCCTAAACAATCAGTTCCTCTCTGCTCCATTGTTAGTTTTGAATGCATGCGCCAGAGCCTTTATATCATAATTACTAATGTGCAAAAGTGCCAAGTGCAAAGAGTTATTTATTTTATTTTATGTTGATTTTCAAAGTGCAAAGGAAGACAGCACAAGACAGGCCGTACTATTTTTAGGCTACTAAAAGGAAAAAGCAAATGTCAGCTCATTGGCCAGCACAAAAAACAGAACATCTGATCTAATCAATCAGCAAATATTGACAGGGAAGAAAAGGCATCTCCTTTAACTAATATTGAAGTAACCTAGACTGGCTTAGGACATTTATTAGCAAAACACAACATTAGTGCCCTCCCAACTGCTTCTGACATTTCCCTGAGACACATTCAGCAGATAGAGGACAACAAGCGCATGTTCCTGTTTTATCCCCAATTTGACAAGTGATTAGACAAAGCCTTTAACTGTCAAGCTGCTTTTCCTGCCCTTTTAGCAACCAAAGGCGGCGAGTGAACCTTTATTTTGAATGGAAATTCTGTCTAGGGAGGACACAGACAAACATATCGTGAGTGATACCCACACACACTCCCCATCCCGATTCTCTGGTCCATTCATTAATTCATTTATTTGTTCATTCCACTGTTTAGTTTGCTCCTTTGTTTTTGTTGGCTCATTTGTTCTTTTGTTTGTGTGTTTGTTAATTCATTTGTTCCCTGTTTGTTTTATTGTTAATTCATTCATCTGTTTATCCGTCACACATCCTGAGACAACACTGATCAGATTTTAATGAAACTTGAAGAAATGACTGTGATGCATCTAAGCTTTGTGTCTCGGTCACAGAACCCCAACTGTCCCCAATCTCAGCCGGCTAGAATTACAAGACGGAACTAGCAAAGATTTGTGTTTTTTATTGGCCCAGTGGGACAGTGTATCATTTGTTGAGAATGACACGTCTACTGTCGAAATGCTCGTTTGTCAATGCATTTGACTGTCTGCCCTTTATGGTCTATATTTTCAAATTGATTCTTTCTTTCTTTCATTTCTTTCTCACCGTCATATCTGAATGGGGCTTCTGGAGTCGAGCCACTCTTGAGTTTTTCATTCCTCACTGTCATACATTTTCTATTCTTCACCTCTTTGTGTTCCTCTCGTCTTTATGTTTGAACTGTTCCTACTTCCTTGCGTGGGCTCCACGAGAGATAAGTCTTTGAGGTTTGTATGGAACTATTTGTTGCATCTGCTGAACGCCACGGTCCTGACATTATTGGATGCTCTCCTGGCAAGAACAGGACATACAGAGCTCCAGGCAACACAACATGTGAACGCAGACACACACTCACTGAAACGAGGGAGAAAATGAGCTCCGGAGAGGTGACAAGGGCAGGGACAAAGTGTGGCTGTACCAAGAATCAAAGATGAAAGAGGCCATCTTGGGTAACAGAACGAGCATATTACAGAAGCCACATGAGCTCACCTCTCACCCTGCTGGCTTTGACAGCCCAACTCCAACACACTGCTGACTACTCATAATCAATCACACCTCAGCCCAGGCCCACAATTAATCAGTCAATTAAAAACCCACACAAAGCCACAGTAGTGTAATCAATCAACCCAGCCTCTGTGGAGGGCCGTTATTGGGAGCCAGGCATCAGATCTATAGGCGCCGGTCCCCAGATGCCACCGGCCTTAGTCGCATGCCTGAGTGTGCATGGGAGGAAATAGAGAGCAAAAGAGAGGTGAGGCAAAATGCACGGGTGTGATCCACTACAGGGTAGAGAAGAGGCTCTCAACGCTCCCATGATACACCACCAGCGACTGAATATTCATGCTGAGGAATTGGGTACCATGGAGGCGCTCAGTTATTCATTATGCTTCTGCAAAAAGAAACACACCAGCGTCCCACTGCGATGGAATATTAATGGTTCCCATTAATAAAATATCCCCCTCCCCATCTTAAGTCTTGTCTTCAACTTTCTTGGTCATTGCACATATCGAGGCCTGGGACATTTGGGATATGACCATGACATTAAGCCAGACAATTGTCATTTGGCATATTTGTAAAGCATAATTATTATATATATTTTAAATGCTGTACATCCTTACCATCTGCTCCAAAGTGAGAGGAAGTGTCTTGTTCTTCTTTTGGTCAAAGCTTTCTATGTGAAAATAGAAAAATAGTGTGGGAGGGGATGGCGAGAACAGCTCTATAGCTGTATACTCAGAGGGGATGAATGTTTAATTTAGAGCAGCCTGAAAGTATGCTGACATTTCGCCATTGTTAGGAGAGATGAATACATGGGACAAGGTCTGCCAGAGAAATGAAAATGTGCATCAAGGTTGTTAAAAATTCAACTGCCTCCCCCACCCAGACATGCAGATCTAGGCTCAGAATACAGTAGGCAACCTCCCATGTTTGCCACTGCAAGTCTCCTTGATTTAGACAGTGGATGTTGTTGCAATGTCATAATCTTCATGAAACTGAGAATCAGTAATAAGACTCATGTTTATGCAATTAGAGCCCCCCTGGCTTTTCTTTTAAGTATCCACTGAGCAGCAATTCCATCTCTCCATCTCCCTGACCTTTGACATCAAGTCGCTCACAATTTCTTGTGAGACAGTAATGTGGCACAGCATGAATCACTGCACGCCAGCAAGATCAACCCCACCACCACAAGGCTTCCTCAGTTGTATTTATCAAAAATTGGAGGGAATAAACAAACAACAAACGCAGGCGTACTACAGCGCACTGATACTGTTCGCTCCCTGACAACACCCAAGAGACTGGGGGGCGAGAGCGCTCAGCCTGTGGAGAAGCAGCGACACAGACCAAGAGTGCGAGAGAAAAGAGAGAGAGGAGAAGAGAGGAAAAAGCCAGAGAGAAGGTCAAGTACCTGCCACTCCTGTCAAACACTTCTTATAACAGCTGAGCTGTGTCCAGCAGGGTGGCTGGCTGCTTTCGGGGCCTTTCATCTCGCAGAGGTGATGGGTGATGAGGGCTCCTCTTCCTCACATTTAAAGTCTGTCATAATTCATCCTGCAGTCCTGGTAACTTGGGGACACTGATGGGCTGCAGGGACCTCTGGGAAAATGTGCGTCTGCTGCTGTGTAACAACAAAGGGCACAGCAGATACTTAATAAGGGACAGCCAGTCCCATATGTCGTTCTCAGCATAAGAACCCCTGTTGTGGCTCTTTGTTCTATTAAACTCTAAACAACAGCCTTTCTTGCACGGGAGAGTTTTAAGATTCAAATCAAAGGGGGCATTTAGCTGGTGTTTATGCTGCTACTTTGCTGTCAAGTGTTTTCAAACTCTGGTGTGTGTGCGTGTGTGTGTATACATTAGAGCATAAATGTGTGTACGTGTGTATGTTTGACTGTGCCTTTGTGCAAGCAGAACTATCAGCGGGCCTGCAGACATTACCTAGAGGCAGGAAGAGCAGCTGGACCGACGGTGTGACCAGTTCAGCACAGAATCACAGCCCTGGATCGGAAAAAGAGAAAGAGGCACAGAAAGAGGTTTCAGAGTTGAAAGAAGTGTCTGGTAGTCTGAGAAACATTCAGACAAAGACACCGGGAAAAAATGAACTCCTGCCTGACCACTGGAGCTGCAGACCAGCAGACTGTGACTGACTGACAGACTCTGAGCCGAAGATGGCGATGCGGTCACTGCGCCACACCAAGCCAACTGGCTCGCTGAAACAGGATCTGTTTTTCCGACCCCATGGGGACCCACTGTAGAACTCACTGCCATCCCTATATCTATATCCCACTCAGGGCTAGCGCAAAGAGAGAATTAGGGACAGGGTTTAGTTTTGGTGGGTTGTGTTTTTGCCACATGTCAGCCAACTTTTTTCAGGGAGAGTAGTTCTCAGAGGTAGCTCCAGATAGCCTCATCTTTAACCCCCACTCCCCTCTTCTGCTCCCCCATCCCCAAGACAGAGTGTCAGAGGACATATGGCTGAGCCAGGAGCACCTGGCAGCCCCTTCAAACCGACAGGCAGATTGAAATTGTAGCAACAGGGGCTGGGAGCAAGAAGAAAGCCCACAGATATCTCCAAAGAATGGTCTGGAATTCATAGACTTACTGCCACTATGGGCACAGGGATGATGGGGTACTGGGAGGGAAAAGAGGAAAAATGGGGTGGGAAGGAATGGCGGCTTAGAGGACGAGGAACTGAATCTGAGGGATCCTGCTGGAGACTATTTTATTAATTATATGTATGTGGTATAGATATATAGATCTTCTCTCAACATAACATGACACATTTTCATCTGAAAAAGTGTTGCAGGGCTCACACATCTAAAAAATTTTGAAATGTCGTGGGCAACATCAAGGACTGTTGCTCAGTGTGACTGGATGGTTGCCACGTTGCCATGGTAATAAGTGCCACTTCCTTTAACAATCTAAGAAAACATCAAACAAGGAAGAAACCAAGGAAGGGCTGCAAAGAAGAAAATATCATGACTGATCCTCGAATTAAACAGCAGCAACCCAGCAACAACCAACACAGTGTCTTATTCACAAATGTATGGGGGAGGGGGATCTGTATCTCTTCCCATTAAGGTTCAGCCAATCATATTTTGCTTCTGTGGGAGCCTCTTTCTGTCTGTGTAACTAAAACTCCTGTCTATCTTTGACAGATCAATATAGAATAGGACTTTAGGCGTTTGGTTCATTACTTATTTCAGTGCTATGCACAGTCCATTGTTCTCTGACTAAAAAGATGGATGCAGACTAAATGGAATTTGTTAGAAGCATTTCCACCATCATGTTTCAATTTAGCCCTTGCCAGATATCCAGTAGTCTAAACGGTGAGAGATGTCAATACAGACAATCACAATGTATATTATTTACGACGCTCAATGATTGCAACACTTCTCGTGGAAAGATGATTTTGTTTCCTGCAGTGGTTAAAATGAAGAAAAATTGATTAACAACATTCACACCGATAAGTGTGTATACTGTATACCCTCTCCTGCCATGCATCATCAGCATCATACCCTGCCGTTTAAAATAGATTACTGTGTGTACTTGTCATAAATGATGGATTGTCATGAAATGGATCCATACTCTCACCGACCATTTCGCCGATGAGCAGAGAGTGACAGAGGGAATAGATAAACGCAGTAAAGCCGACAGAGGAGGCAGTTTGCAAAAGAACGCTTCTCTGTGTTCACAAGCTGGCTGAGGTGGATTACACTGAGGAAATCATGGACAGAGGGAAAAGATGTTGCTGTGTATCCTCCATTGTTGTTGGCTTATTCTTGCAGGATGATAAATGCTGCCATTGACACAGGATTTCATAGTTAGCCTGTTGTTAAAAACATCTACTAGATGTAGTGGTAAAGATTGGTAAATGCAGAAGAGAATGGCAATGAATTACTCTTGGTGGATTGAAATAATTGGCAAAGGCAAGTCAGACCCACAAGTATAAAAGTATGCACATAGTAGTTTTGGGATGCTGACTAGGACGATGCGGATCCCACACACAGTTAAAGATATCTTGCAAGATTTGCTTTCGAAAACAAAATGACTGTGGCAAAGAGAAAACGTCATGAAAGTCACACACATGTTACGTACAACACACATGTTGAACTCTTACTGCAGTTATGTATCTTTAACCTTTGTCAAATGCAGTTCAGTATTACAGTGGTACAATGTGGAAATGGAACAATGTGAAAGGAGCTGCTCAGTGATGAACCTACAGAGAAGCAGCACCATACAGAGGTTCTGATACTAACAAGCTAACAAGCTACTGATCACCTTCTTACTGGCCAATCAGGTTCCAGGGCTTGTGACCAAGTGGTCATCCTGCTGGCCTCGTGTCTGGATTATGTTGCCCCGTAACTTAAAAGTTGAAGATTTGAAGGTTTTAGGCACAACGAGATAGATCTGCTAAAATAACATACAATTCATATTCAAAATAACATACATTTGACAAATAAATTATAAAATATATGATGGTGAAATGACTCGTAATCCCTGTCACAAATTCACCATGGCAATCTTTTGTATTTATAAAGAATATGGAAAATACGACCCTCCTCCAAATAGACACTGCCTCTCTTTGGCTTCTTGTCTTTACTCGTCCATGACCCGTCTTCTGATTATTCTGGATGTTGGAAGGAGAAACCAAGAACTCACATGAACCTTTTATAAGCACTAAATATGGAGAGGCCCCTTTCCTCCTACCCAACCAGTATTCTTAATAAGAAAACATTCCTATTAAGACATGGCTATCGCCACTCACAGATTGCCTCTGACTGCTTGTTCCTCCCCGGTCCTCAGGGTCACTGAGTTTCTGGGCTGTGTTTGTGACTGTATTTCTAAACACAGTGACAAAGGCTATGAAAGTCTTGAGACTGAAACTTTTGAAAAGGAAAACCCTAGTTGCTAAATTCTGTTCTCTATCCCTCATTCTGTTTCTACAAAACGCTTCACTTGTCACCACAGACTCCCAAGCTCCTTTAATAAACGCTCCAAACGAAAAATGTCTGGCTTTGAGTGGCAGAGTGTGACTGTTTAAAACCATTGGGATTCTAGTGTAATCCTACGGAAGACGCAGGCATAACCCGACTTTAAAGTCGCCTTGTCGCTCTACATCCAAATGAAGAACCTGAAGAGGAGAGGCTAAGGATTGTGAAGAGAGGCTCTCGTGTGAGAAAGAATCATGTGTACATGTTGGCTTTCCAGGGAACCGGGCTCTATTTGATACATGTGGAGTGGAGAGACCCATATGTTTTGGCAAGGCCTTACATCTGACATTACGCTTAAAATAGAGTGAAATGTGGGTTACTTCCACTGAGGGGGTCCCATGGATGAAACTTTGAGGACTGTCAGTCAGTAGTTGCTGCTTGCGTCAAGTGAAAAGGTTGCTTAGGAACCATTCAAGGAGAAAACACTATTGTTATGTGTTGTTCAGCACAGCAATGACATTCTGTAATACAAGGGCTTTTCTTTTATCCAGGCAGAGACCCATGGCTCAAGGACTGAGAATGGTCAGGAGAAGGTTTTAAGTGAATGCAGCTGTAGATCATTGTGAAGCGAATTGCATCAATTTAAGTTGTTTTTCATGCTAAAGGGGGAGAAACAACTTTCCTAAACTTTCCTTTACCGCTTTGGTTTTTTTCCCCTCTTTCCTTTGTCTTTTTAGCAGACAGCTGTCTGAGACAACATGCCGCTTTCACTGGAGACCTCACTCTTTTCGCTCATACGCTCGCTGGCTCCTAGTTGCCATGGAAAAGCCCAGAAATGGGGCAGATAACAGTTCAATGAGGGAGCAGAGACTTTGGAGGGTCTGGAGGGAGGAAGCAGGTTTCTAGGGCCCGTCCTGTCAAACCATCAAGCTCTTTTGATGCTTGAAAACGGAAAAGGAAGACAGAGTGAGAGAGATTTAGGAAACCAGAATATGTGAGGAGAGGAGAAAAATGGGAGGAGGAAACTAATCTGTTGGCGGAAGTGAAATGTGTGTGTGGAGAGTTAACAGTATTTCACAAATCTGATATACTTGACTAAAAAATGAAGATGTATCTGTTTGGGGAATTTTCTAAGCACCAGGTATAAGTTTAAGTGAGGAAAAAACAGATTGAAACCCTGATGAAATATGATCAAGACAGTCAATATCTTGCAGCCAGAGAAGTGACTCAATGAAATACAGAAATCAGCATGACATCATGTCTCCGGCGTAAGAATTAACTGGCTATTCTTAAGGCATTAATAATTTCATAAGTACAGTGTTGATGATTAATAACTACACACAGTCAGTCAGAGCTAGTGAAAACGACACTTGCTGGCACGAAAGGGCTATCTATCAAAGCAACAAATCAAAATGTAATCATAAAAACCAGGAAAAGGCTACATCTTCTGAAGAAAAGTGTGCTCGCCTTAAGCTGAAAGATGGCGCTGTCAGAGGCCACAGTATCTTTAACATCCATCAGCAATGCTGGCCGTACTGGGGATCCACCTTCTTACTGGGAACGAAGGACGAAATTATATGCATTCTTAATTAAGTCATAGGAGATAATAGGTAACAAATTGGGAATCGAACCACCACCGTCAGAGAAATAACTTAATGCAAGATGCACTTACTGATTATGAAGGTTGCCCACTGCTCCAAAGTAGGAAAGAAGACCATGAAATATGCAAACAAACAGATATGGATGAATAAATAAATACTTAAAAGTTTGAAGCTCTCTGACACATCAGTGGGGACTCGCTGGTGACAGCCCCCCCTCACTTTTTACAGAGGGTTTTGAAGTAGCACTGTCAGGAGAGGCCCCTCAGAGGTTCTTGAGTAAAACACCTCTCTGAAATCAAATCCCCTTTTATTTCCCTGCCTCCCAGAGACCGAGGAGCAAAGACTCCATTGTCTGCTACAAACGCGCAGCACCACGGCACGTTCAATGAATGCAGTTGCCGTGCAGTTTTTTGTATGATTTGGAAGTTTAAAAAAAGATATATTTCGCTGCACTTTTGGTGCTAAGAGGTCAACGCTGAGGTGTTTGGTCAATGCTTCGTCCTCTGGTGTCTTTTTCCTTTTTGTTAATGTAGCTTTTCTTTTGTCTTCTCAGACTGGGTGGCTGCTGCTGGTGCAGGTGCACCTGTAGACTTCTTGTATTGATTGGTTCTGTGTTTAAAAGTTTAACTGCAGCTGGTAATGTGAAATGCATCAGTAGCAGCAGTAAAACCTTCATAAGCTCAGCATACATTGAAACACTGTTGCCTTATATTAATGGTCAATAACAAGAAATGTACCGATACTGTATTTAGTTTGCTAGTGCTAGACATGCTAGTTACATGTTGACTCTGTTTTTGATTGAAATGTCTCAACAACTATTGGATGGGTCGCCGTGAAATTTGGAACACAAATTCATGCCCCCTTCAGGATGAATTGCAACCACTTTGGTGATCCTCTGACGCCATTATGCCTGCTAAACATCAGCACTTTAGCATTGTATTTGCAATCATGTTAGCCTGACTTTAGCATTTAGCATTATTTTGCATTAGCCTCCCAGAGCTGCTAGCATTGCTGTGGCTGCTTGTTAAGGTATAAAGCACAATTCAACACTTCATCTAAGTGTAAAAGAATTTGCGAATACACTGAAAAACTGAAGAAAATGTCTGACTCATGCTACACTCACAAAGTCGGACACTTTGAAGTCCAACTTCTGGCAATGATTAAGATGAGAAGGGGTCAAAGAGGATGGGTAGAAGGATAAAGTTAGGTGAATGACATGAGAAGAGTGAGTGCATTTATAGCCAGGAGAGATTGATTATTCGACGAGACTAAGGAGAAACAGGGTGGCTCCAGCTCTGACACTGAAGATCCTTCAATTGTGGCTGTATTCATCCCTCCTTCTTCTACCAGGCCACCAGACGCCATGATTGACATCATCCTTCCATCTCCGTGATTACAGCACGTCTCCTTTCCCTCCTCTTTACTATCAGTCTTCTATCTACACCTTAAACACAGCTGTCTGCCAGGCCTTCTCTGCTGGCTCTGTCCGAGGAAGACAGCAAGCATCAAGAGATTGTTAGAAAGAAAAGCTGTGACACAGAGTCTGAATTTGTCTGTTTGACAAAAACACTTACACCTACAACAACTATGCCATCAACAACACCAAAACTGCTCATGCGACCTCAAAGATCACGTCAGCTGGAGTCTACCATGAGGGGGGAAAGAATATGTAAATAAAACCTTCAAATCAATTCTCTGCAAACACCAAACCTCCTTTACTCTCCTCTCTGTCTCACTGTTTAAAACAAGCAGGGGCCCGGCAAGTGATGACAGAGAGCTCGTGGAGAAAGAGAGAGAGGCACAAAGTGAAAGTTTAATGAAAGACCACGGATGAGAAGAAACAGCAAGACACAGATGAAAGTAAAATGTCACACTGACTCGTCATGGGAGCATCTAACAGGCCTACCCACCAGGCTTGGTGTTCAATGCGAGAAGACGATGGCGTGCACAACAATGGCCTGTGACGAGAAGCCATGCTCTCAGGGCAACAGCACCAGCAAGAAACCCAAATCCCAAGAGTGCTGAACACCAGCATCGTCCTCTGGCCTTCTGCAATTTCAGGCCATTTGAGTGTCCAAGAAAAACTTGTGATTGTCTTTCATTTGTTTACACTACTAGGTGTCTTGTAGTTACAGGCATGGCCATTAATTCAGAATGTAGAAATCAATACCTGAAGATGCCTTTCTCTCTAGAATTGCATAATCAATAAAAATGCACTCCTGATTTTGTCCTGGCCTTTTAAAAGTTATTATTTCAGGATCATAAATTAATAAATAATAAATATTTTTGGCAGTGTATTTGCCTTGATTGACGCATCTTTCAACTTCAACACTCAGCCTTGGTGGTTGTCAGATGCTTCTTCCTACCTCTGCTTAGCTGCTATCACACAATGAGGCCCAAAACTAAATTTTCTAACTCCAAATAAGAACTTCAGGCTTCAAATGTACATTTAGAGACCTATGGGTGATATAAAATTATTTAAAACCTAAAAATGTTTTCGTGGTTATTACTCACATGGAAGCAGCAAGCTCAGCACAACAGGGAGTGGGAAGTGACAGTACTAACATCATCCTAAGGAGAAGGTGGATTCAGAGCCTACAGGTGGATGCTGTGGTGTAGGTGGGGCTTTTGCAATTCTACATGAGCAGCAGCAGTGACAGCCTAGCTTTGAGTGAGTGGTGTGGCAGCAGGCAGGCAGCAAACCCGTGAGCTGCACTGAAAGCTTAAGCACACCACCATGATTAACAGGGTGTATCGGATCTATGCCGCCCTGAGAGGAGCATGTGTAGCAGTGGCTGCAGGCTTCACTTCATATACGTTTCTTTTTATTCATTTAGAGTTATACTAGATTAGTTCTGGGGTCATTTGTACTATGTCTTCCTGTCTTGCTGTTCTTGCAGTGTGATGAAAGACAACATAAAATTAATTTTTTTTAAATCAAATCCTGTTTCTCATGCCGATGAGATTGCCAGAATTCCCAGAATCTCATAGTATACACCAGGTACCTGTGAACTTATTTTATTTACATTTTAGACTAAATGTCTTATAAGTTCTTGCAGTCACCTTCATCAAGATTTCCAAAGTTACTTTCTTTCTATGTTTTTTGAAAGAAGAAGTAAAGAATGGTGTGAGGCGCTCCAGACGGGAAAAAAAGGAAAAACCAAAGACATTTTACCTCTGCACTTCCTTAAACAACTCAAACAGCATCGACCAATGGGAAATCAATGCACTGAATGCTGCTGCGAGTGTCAATGAAATGTTTTGGAGGTGCAATCCAAGAAATGCACCCACGTGGCTTCAGACTTACACAAATGATGACACACACACACTTGTACTTACACAAACACGCACAAACACTCACACACACACACACACACACACACACACACACAAGGACAATTAAATAAGCAACAAATCAACAGGTGTCTTTTAGGTAGATTACTTCATTGCCAGCATTTTTTCCAGACCCATGAGATAGCCTTCACTAAGTGTTTCCATCTTAAGGGAAAGGATACAAGAAACCAATTTTAATCCAGGGATAAAAACTAGATACAGAAAAAGTTTTAGGGAAAAAGTGTTACCTGTTTCACTTGACTTTGTGAGGCTTTCTTCACTGTCACACCAGGGTAAATGGAAGATGCAGCTCTGCAGTGTAACACATCGACTGAAATATGACTCATATATTTCTGAATACCATCTGGGTGTTCTTAACATAACCCCAACCATCTGTGTCAGCGCACAGTCCCTAACAAGAAATTCGACTCACAGAGGCAAATATGATGGAGGTAAAATTTAGACTCAAAACACATTTGCTCTGAAGAAAACAGAGGCAGAATAAGGGATGAATAAGTGAGAGAGAAGAAGAAAGGAGAAGACCTCATCAGAAGCAATGCGGCAATACACAGAGCAACAAGACATTGCTGCAATTGAGACATTTTGCGAAATATGCTTATTCTGGCTGAGAGTTAGATAAGAAGGTCAATAACACTCTCATATATGCCCATTTAATATGAGGCTACAGCTAGCAGCTGGTAAGCTTAGCTTAGCATAAAGACTGGAAACAGGGGAAAACAGCTAACCTGGTCCTGTCAGCCAATAACAAAATCTGCCTTCAAGTTCCTCTAAAGCTCGAATTAACACGTTATAACTTGTTTAATCCGTACAAAGACCAAACTACAACTACATTTGTGAGAATGGTATGAATCCTCTCCTCTAGCTCTCTGCCAGAAAGAGTATTTCCCAAAATGTTGAACTGCTCTTTTAACAGCAGTATTAGAAATGACACATTTATCAGAAATGATATAATTATCCCCTATATGACCATCAGCCTTGCAGATGGTGCCAAAATAGACATCACACTGGATGGAAATATTCACAATACAATAATACAAAAAGAACAGGTAATGACAGTGAAGAGCTCTAAGCTGTTTAATATAATAAAAAAACGAATTGTACTGATGTCATACCAAGCAAGATCCTGCCGCCTCCATTGTGAATAAATTAGCTTGAAAGCCGACCAATTAGATAAGTAAAGATTATGATAAAGATAAGCCAGGGTGACCTCTGTGTCTGATTGTCGGCCTACAACGGGCCAAGGTGTACTCTGGTGCTGTGCTCTACAAGCAGGTAGTGGAAGAGGGACAGGGGGGTAAATCAAGATACATCCCTGGGTTGATAGATGCTGAATGGAACCGATAGAGAACACGTAGCAAGGTCGGCATCCATTAGCCATGCCTTGAAGTCACAGATGGATAACTCCACAACAGAAGGGTCAGCCTGTGTTGTTCACAGCTCTGTCTCACGCTGGATATTTCATGGTGTCTGCCAGCACGCATGACGACACTGACATGCACAGAAGCATGTAGACGTGACATGACAAGGCGGCCTTTTCCCCCCACGTGTTGGTGCCATACATTTGAACCAACATACACGGCGGTGAACACGATGAGCTCCACACACAACGCAGTCATCTTCAATGATAATCAGTAATAAAAATGCATCCCACTGGGCAAATCAAGGCATTTCTGAAAATGCAGGAACATATTGTGGATAAGCTCTACTTTCCCACATTCTGTCTAAAACACAATCGCCAAACAAATGAAAGAATCCAAATTAAACCGCTCAGTTTATTTATTTATTTATTAAGTAATTATACCAGTCAAGAAGAAAAAGAAACAACATGGTGCCAAATATTACAATTTCAGCATCCATAAACAGCGACAATTTATAAAACTGAAAACAGTAACCACAATTCAATAATTACAGATAATATATGGTCCAAATCAATGTCCAACAAATGCCCAAACATGAATAAATGGCAGAACCAATGCCGGACATGAACGCATACACGTACATTTAAATGTAAAAGAAAAACTAGAGAACTTTGACAGTTTCTATACATTTCTATATACAGGCACGTGCATCTAAAACACCCTCACACATCACAGTGTTTTCACTTCACACAGACAAAGCTGTTCCCGTCTGCCTGGAGACGGAGGTCTCGCACCAACAAAACAGCTTCTATAAAACTCTGATCTGGCCTCTCTCTCTCCTCCAGGATCCCAAACCTGCACCGCAATGACGGCTGCAATGTCATGCTGTCACCTGAGCTGAGCCATTATTACACAGGCATTCCTAATAGCCCTATAGATTAAAGTCCAGAGGAACAAGACACCAAGAGATTAAAAAAAAGAAAGATAGGAAAGAGGATGATGAATGGCCTTAGATTGCCAGGCAATCATGCATAAATTACTAGGATGTGCTTAGGTATAATAACCAGCGCTGTTTTAAGTGATCGCTCACTCACGGGGAGCTGTTGTGCAAGGAGGAGTGGGTGTAGATGTTGGGGGAAAGAGATGGGTGGCGGGTAAAGAAAGGAGCGGGTCGCGGCCGTCCACTCAATCACATCACCGTCAAGGGTATCGCCCTGACACTGTCTCCACTCTGTGCCCCCAGCATCCCCACAAATCTCCTGATAGACAGACGCAGCAGTCAAGCAGCACCCTCATCTCCGCAGCTGGGGCCCCCAAGGTTCCCTGGGCATGTCTCTGTGGCCCCACAGGCTGCCGCTGGGAGCCCCGGCAACGACTGATTATTCAGGATCTAGGCTAACAAGGATCTGCCATGTGGATCTCAAAACAACATATTCTGGTTGTGAATACATCGTGAAGCCGGGGGAACAGGCTGTCTCCTGCTTTGTTCTCTCTGGATGTGCTGCACTTTCAGTTGCTGAGCAGATTCAGGAGGAGCAGCTTCATGTAGGAGGACTGAAACCAAACTGTTGACTGTCTGGGTCTACAATATACGTAGCACAGGCTGATATTGGATGTTGACATTTCACAGTAATATACAGGAAGATTCACCATCCTCAGACCTCCCCAAACAAACTAATATGACTTTGGGACTGTTTCATTTCAAATGTTAAAAGATTTTTGGTTCACATGAGTGACTTTGTAGACGATGAAACACCAGAGTTTGTGGAAAAACAAGCATTTTCAAGCATGTTCCAACCTTGAAAACATAACGGTTAAAATTAAGCATTTTCCAAACTTTCAAGACTTTACACAAACCCTGTCAGTAGTGGATGTTTTCCACATACTTTTGAGATTTTCAGCTCTTTCTATAAGGCCTATTATATAGTGTTATTATTATTGTGTAACATTTGTCTATATGTCATCACCACATTTTTCCAAACTTAACAGCATATCACAAACAAGTCCGTATCATTTAGCCGATTTTCAGACTTTTCTTTTTACGCCAGTGTCCAGTAATTAGTCAACATGCACATTTTGCACCAGAGCGAAAATGTACTCGGTGAGCGTGCACGCATGCTAAGCTGATCAACGGCACGGTCTCCGAAGGATAACACGCGAAGGATCAATATTATTGTCGGTTTCTCTCCCCTTCCATAATGTGTACCCTGCCACATCAGCGCTACTGCCGGTGCCATCTGCAACAACTCTAACAGCCAGTGAGCTTGGCAGGAGTTCAGGCTAGCCACAGTTGACTCTCCACCGCAGGGGGGCCTCACAAGGACCATTTCTCAGACTGGTACAACAGCTCTGGGCCCAGGCATTTGTTTCCCTTCACCACATCCTACTTCATCAGCATCACTTGGTGTGCTTCTGACTTTAAACATGATACTGCAGTCCTTGTTCTTTTAAAACTCTGTGTATCTCTCTCTCTCTCTCTCTCTCTCTCTCTCTCTCTCTCTCTCTTTCCCTCTGATTGCTTATAGCCCAAGTGGTGTGGTAATGCTAACGCAGCAGGGAGCTGGGGAGCCAAACAAACTTAGGCCACTTAACTCAATAGTATTCACAATGGCAAATTAGGCAGAAATACAGAAGTGGTTGTCAACCATCTCCCCCAATCAAGCACACACACACACACACACCCACTGGTAGGGCAGGGGAGTGTGTTTCCCCTCTGTGACTCATTATAGACCTGATAATAAGCAGAAAATCTAGGTGAATGGGCAAAATTGTAAAAGGATACAGTGGTTAATATTTATATGGCACTTTGTCTCCATCATATTTTATATTCCACATCGCAGTGAGAAGAGATGATTAATAGTCCCACTTTTTCCCCATTAATCCATGAAGAAGCTATAGAGCATCCCTCCCATCCCTTTTTCTTTCTCTCTTTTAGACCCAATGACCCTGAGTTCAAAGCAGAAATACAGAGCTGGGTTAGTGTTTGTACAGAAGTGGGTTCTCTCCAGCACTATCTGAAGGGAATGAGAAGACAGGGAGTTGAAGTCTGTCAGCCCTTGTCTCTAAATAGCAGGTGGCAAAGAAACAGAGAGAACAACAGAGTATGTGGGAAAGAGACAGAGGGTCGTTAGGCCAGGACAGCCTCGGGGATGAGTCAGGGAGATGGGGACTCAAGAGTAGTAGATATGGGGAGCTCATCTGGCAGAGCCACAGCTTAAACAGCAGCCTGGGGTTCATCTTAGCTTAGCTACATAGCTTAAATCAGTTAGCCAAGGTTTACTCCTCTGGACCAAGCTCCAGGTGGATCACACCAAAGGCATTTTGCTACACTACGGCGCACAGAATAGAGGCAACTAACCGAGAAGCCAGTTTCCAACCCATGAGCGGCTAAAGAGCTGTGGTGTACTATCCAAGCTTGGCACCGCATACATGCAGCGCTGCCATCACCGGTCTCTGCTACATCGCAAATACGACAGGCATGCACACAAAGCATGCAACATGAAGAGGCTGCTGACCTGAGAGGTTTGAGCTCGCCTCCAGGGTAGAAGCAGTCAGTATCTAACACTCTCATGTTCTACTGGCATATAGTACACACTAAGTGACCTGCAGAGACGCACACAGGGGACAAACGGGATCTATGTGTGTACCATTAACCTTGGAGAAAGGAACTAATAAAAGTGTGCTTTTGTACCCCTCCCTTGTCTCTATTTAATTTGTCCTTTAAATGAATTTCCCTAAGGTGCTGTGTCTGAGTAGACCTAAGAATAATGCAGGAATAATACAAGAGTTCTACTGGTATTGTTGGTAACATTTGCAGGAGGCGCTGAGAAGAAAAAACAAGTAATGGAAATGGAAAGCAGGTTATAGCATAAGCAAAGAAATCATGCCTGCCAGTAAACAGTGGTTTGGAAATCCATCTAAAATAAAAATGCTTTCTTCCATCCACCTGACCCTACATACAGAATTTCACACACTCAAATGTCACACCGTTTTTTGTTTCAGTGTAGGCTGTGACTGGCAGGCTGCATCATCATCGTTACCAGTTCATTGCCCTGAGTTTTGGTCACAACTGTCTGCATGTAGGGTGAGATATCTAATGCCGTATCTCAAGTGTCCTCTGGTCTCCTCCACTAGCCAGTTTTGAGTGTAACTTCTGTCCTCACACAGTTCTTGAAATTAAGACGGCACAAGAGCAAAGGCAAAGAGAGAATGTGGGTGGGTAAAGAAAAAATGTTTAGCTTGCGAGAGACTGATATCCATCCCTTTTTTTACTGATTATTATCTTGGTGCAAATGTGCTAGATCAATAAAACCATGGAACGCATATAGCTTCTCCTCAGCCAGAATAACAAGTAATAACGGCAGAGCGAGAGAGAAGAAGGGCAACAAGAAGAGCAAAGGGCAGAGCAGAGGGACTCCTGCTTCTAAAGGCTGAGCTTGTTAGTAAAAGGCGGCGACATAAAAAGCACCGACACAAATGGATATGATAACACATATATATTTATGTGACAGGCGTATGAGTCCCTGAGTCTTTTTAAAGAATGTGTCCCTGTGACATCAATACCGCTGGAGCGGTTAACGTGCCAGGCTTTGCCATTTTGCCTGCAGCCCGATCTGCACACCAACCAATAGGCCGAACCTTGCACTTGGTGGACGGAAGAACGGGAAGGGGGAAGGAAAGAAAAACAAAAGCGATTGATATAAATGATCTGCCGGCCGAGAGAGGCCCCCAGGCAGGGGCGAGCGAAGGTTCGCTCGATACCAATTGATCGCGGGAGGCCCAGGCATTCGTCTTAATTCTGACTAATTAGGGCAGTGGCTGACGAGGAGGGGGTTAGAGGGACACGTTGTTGGTGTGCGTGTGTGCATGTGTGTCTGTGCGTCAGTGGGACCTCCCAGATTACAAAATCAAGCCCCCATGTCTACAAAGCGTGGAACAAGTGGAGGATTAAGGAAATCAGTTTAGGAAACAACAACCGTCACCACATTAGTGTTGCTGCCAAACTAATTCCCCTGTCTTCAGTGGGTTGCCTGACAGGCAGGATGGGAGTAAATCCTCTCACTTTTTGACTTTTTTTTTAATCTTGTTTGTGTGAGAACTGCTGATTATCTTCTGCCAGCACAAGTCTGGCCTTCGGTAGCCAAGAGGCAGCAGAAGAGAGGTGCTTTTCTTGCCTCACCCATTCCACAGATAGACATCAAAGCCCTTTTAATTGGCAGGAAAGAAAAGTTAGGCTTGATCAGCGGAACAATTGAGAAAAAAGCACAATTTAGGTGCACGGTCCTCAGTGTGAAAAATGGTGGGGTGTAAGCTCCTGGTGCGAGGGTGAAAGAGACAACACTGTGGACACTTGAGGCAAATTGCTTCCGTGTGCAATCCTACAGTAGTAGATAGCAGTGGGAATCTGAGAATGGGAGATGTGTGCTGGGAGGTGTCTCAGAGTTTAGAGGCAAAGCACTTTTAAAAAATCGCAGCGTTTAGGAGCCGACACTGAGCGGCTGCTGAGAGCCCGGCTTAGACTCCGATTTCTATCTGTCACTCCCTGAGGATGTTAGCAGCGTGAAGTGGAAGGTGGCAGGAGGGAGGTATCGCCATGAATGAGGGGCAGCAGCGGGGACAATTCTACCTGACTGGAGATCACAATCTGACGACAGAAGCACACACACACACACACACACACACACACATTAGTGTGAGGGCGCACGAGCCGGCTTCACGCAGCACCGACCGCACAGACAAAAGTGACAAAATATCAGTGAGCAGAAGTGACAGACAGGCAGAGTATCTGAATCAGACAAGATCCCATTGTTGAGCAGAGACAAAGAAGCTCCGACGGGCCGGGCTGACCTGCGCCCTTTGTCACGCGCTCTCAAAGGCCAGGAGAGACTGACAGATACTTGAATATCAGCTGCTCGCTCTTGTTCTTTGACACATAAACTTCCCTGCCCTTTCCACCTACGGCACCCTGTTCCCTGCCAGCTATTCATATCCCGGCCCGCCTCGCTCGCACCACCAGGCCCCGTGGGCAGTGCTCTATCAGGGCACACAAACCTAACGGTGGGTGTGTGGTTGTCCTCAGCCAGACTATAAATAACTAATCAGCTCCAGACGCGGTGTCATCTTACTCACGTCAAATTAACCAGGCTGGACGCGTCCCCGGATTTCTCTGCTCGTCAGCTCAAGTGTGATGTCCTAATGACTGCCTGGCCGTCGATACTGGTTCACATAACAGTGAGCCCTGGGGTGGACAATTAGGGAGAGGTGAAGATGTTTTCCTTGATAAATGTTGTCACTGCTGGTATCGGTACTAATAAGCTGTAATTTGCTGTTGTAGATGATGATGACAGACACTGTAACAGCACATCTGCAGACAAGGCTTTACATTAAAATAACACAAATGCTTTCATTTCCTCAGAATGGTGGGATCCACAAACATGCGTGCAGTGTTTATGAAATTAGCCCTGTGTGACATACAGATTCCCAGCCACGGGTTCTTCAGCAGTTACACGGGAAACGTGTGAAGCTCAACTAATTTGGGGAAAAAATTGAAATTATGATTTTATAATATATATTTATACACATATTTGTGTTTTGGAGTAAAATCTACACACAAGTAAGATTGGTAATGTGCGTGATGCAGATCTTTACAGTTATTGTCACAATAACTTACCAAATATGGAAGTCTGACTGCACAAGACATGTTTCAGTTTTCAGTCGCAGAAAGACTAGTTGGACAAAATGACAGGAGTACAAATGCAAACTTGGCCAAAATGACTAAAAATAGCCATCCCTTCTATCAAAAGGGTATGTGAAAGGGGTACTTAGGCCCATCCCACAGAGATGTGGGGGAACGTCGAACAAAGAAGGTTGGGAGCCACTGACATACAGTTCTACAGCAGAGTGCTCGACAGAGGAGAGGAAGAGAAATGTCACTTTGTTCTGATTTGACCATAAACATGCAAACATTTTAGAATCTGAGTTCATCCCTGCAATCACAAAACCAAAATCAATGAATCATTTAGTCTACAGTCAAATGTCCATCCCAAGTTATCAACACTGAAAACAATACAAAAACTCATGGAAGACGCTCGAACCAGAAATCGTTTCACTTGATAAATGACTTTAATGATTTATCTATTATCAAAACTGTCACAGGTACATTTTCTTCAGATCTAATTATTGATTAACTAACTACTCCTGCCATCGCTGCTTGATAGCTTCTGATGATTAAGAGTAAAAAAATCTTTTGATTGATTTCCTCTTCAGCACTCACGAGTGCGTGTTAAGCTCTCTCCCATCAGAACAAAATGAGCTGTTCTCATTGGCTCTGGGCAGACGGACCAGGTGAAGAAAAGGAGGCTGCGAGAACACAGGTGGCGTGAGGCCACGCCGCGCTGTCTGCTGTGTGGGTGAGTGACGGCTGCCAGCAGAGCAGGGTTGACTCCGCCCATCAGCAGACGCGACACCAGCGCCAGTCCAACGTGCAGACGGGTCTTCCTCCCCCCCCTCTCTCTGCAAACCTTCACCGGCCTCTCTGTGTCACCATCAACAACGCCAGAACAGCGACGCGACGATGTGTATTGTTGTCGGCGCGGAAATGTGGTGTCACCAAAAAGGGCCGTGTGCTGATTTGCTTGAGTCAATATTTACCCTGGTTTGAGCAGCCTTGTTAGGCAGTCACGTGAAAGCAACTCATCCGATCACAGACTTCAATTCAGATGTGGCATAGTCGGCGAGAAAACCCATGGGAATCTGCTCCGGTTGGCAGTGCATTTGGGGAAAGATCGGAAAATATTGGAGCTTGCAGGAAAACACCTACAGTCAAATATCACTCTGACAACTGTTTTGTAAAAAAGAGGGGGACAAACTGCATTCAGCTATCAACAGCAAAATAACAATTCATTTTAAAATGAGGCGACTGATGCCACAGTGGATAATAAGTGACGACTGTGGGGGGTGTTCTCTCACTCAGTCAGCGTTTAATGCAGTCATTTACAGAGACCCTTAAATGCAGCCTAAGGACAGCTCAATCTACAGTATCCATTTCCTTTTCAGATCATCTCTAGGAGAACCCCCCAAAATCCATCCTTTATGCCCCATACCAAGCCTTCGATTTAATTCCCCCATCTGTGGCCAGCTTGAAATATTATCCAAGAAATGAGATCCGTGACCCTGAATACAGAGTGTGAAGCAGCAACGGGAGCAGCATGGAGACATGGCCTGATTCTGTGGCTAAGAGGCATGCCTTAGTGGGGGGAGGAGGCCTGGATCCCCTCCCCAAGTGGCATGGCTAAATATTTGCCCTCCTCCACTTGGCTGTCTAGACACATCCACTCAGCCCCCCTTTCCCATCACTCCTCTGTTCTGCTCAGAAGCGGCGAGAGCTGGCACGGTCAGCCAGGCAGCACGCCAAACCCACGACAAAAAGTTTCTCCTCACTGCCAGAGGTCGCGGAAGTTCAACAACCTGGAAAGAATGGGCTTTGCATTTTTAAAACCTCTGGGCCAACATTTGGGGAGTCACACACCAAGCGAGGGACGGGCGGGAAAAAAAACACTGTCAAATGGTCTTTGTGCTTCCCGATGATTTGGAGAAAGGAACCCTCAGAACTCAACGAGCGGTCTCTGCAGACCTCTCTGAGTTAGTGTTCCATATTCATTACCTTTTTCCCACACTCACATGGCAGGATTTTAATTGCCTACAATTCTGTGCAAAAAGCCAGATGAGCGGAGTGAAAGCACGGTGCCTCCTGAGAGGGACATGTGGGAAGTCCACCACCAGCACACTGAACCTGATGAACGCATAACTACTAATAACAGCCCTCATTACACAGAACCAGATTATTCCCTCGCCCATCGGCTCAAGTTCGTTTTTCTCCTCCAAAGAGACACGTGCCGTGCATCACTGCTGCAGTAGCCAGTGAAATCAAAGCAGTCCTGTACAGATCATTAAACAAGTTAAACAAAACATCTTTAATTTAATGACTGGGCTCCTCTTTATCAACCAGAGGTGCGAACTCCAGTCAGACTTCAGTCACCAATCTGCTAACTTCAGATTGCGCTACACAAAATAAACCAGCAGTTTGGCTTGGACTTCAACACCACCGACTCATATCTTCACTCGGCTTACACTTTTTAATTGAAATGACTTGATACCATCTCTGGTTATTTATGTATTTACGTATTTACGTACAAATCTGAGGTACGTTGAGTTTTTCCACTTTATGCTACATAATTCAATTCCACTGCATTTCAGATGGAAATACTTCTTTCGCCAATACATTTATTTTACAGCAATAGTAACTGGTTACTTTTCAGATTAAGATTTGATATACTTCTGTCCTACCTCATTAATAATTATCTCTCCTGTTTATCTTACCTAGTTTGGGAACCACTGGACTAAACCGCCCAGCTGTAATAAAAAGCAGTTAAGACTAGCTCCACCTTGACCAGTACAACAGTGCACTAACTCTCTACCAAGATTTGAGATCCTTAATGTTGTCTTTTGGAATCAATAAGCAATCAGCAATGTTTAATGATGGCAACCTGACACTGATTGATGGACAGCAGCAGCCAACTTCAAGTTACTTCAATACTACTGACATGGCTGGCTACTTTAACGGTAACTCTCTCGCTCCTCTTATTCCTCTCCACTAACCACAGAAGGAGGGAGTTTGTGTGTCTGGAAGTGTGTGTGTGTGTGTGGGAGGGGGGCAAAGGAAGAGTGTGTGAGGGCAAGAGTAAGAGTGTGTGTATGTATGACGGTAAGTTATGAGAATGGAAAGAGGGGAAAAAGTACAATAAACAGTAGCACAATATAAAATGTAACATAACAGATGAATATTATTAGAATGATTATGTTGTATTGTTGTTGGACTTACTCGTCTGGTGTCCACCCGCCCGTCACGTCTCACAGGTTAAATCACTGACATCATCTACTGTACACCATTTGCCATTAAAATGAGTTAACTGAGATATGTGCACCTGTGAATCCATGCCTCTGCACCACATACCAAAGAAATAAAGCTGATTTAACAGGCTTATTCAAGTCAAGACTATTTTATTCACATAGCCCAATATCACAAATTTAGCCTCAAGTGACTTTACAATCTGTAGACAGAGCACATTATTATAATTAACAGAATTAAAAGCCTTTTAGGATTTCGGTGTTGCTACGCGTCGAGCTACTGTGTGATGAGAGAAGATGAGGAAACATGCCTGTTACACATGCTGTTTTCTGTGCTCTGCTCTGCCTGGTTGTTCTGGGCTCTGGTTATATTCTGTCACATTAACGTTGGAATAGAGGATATGTTGACAGAGAGGACATTGCACATTGAGACTGTAGGGCTTTTCCAAGGCTGGTGGCATTGGGACAGGACGACAAGTGTGTATCTGTGCGCGCGTGTGTGTGTGTGTGTGTGTGTGCATGTATAGAAGGGGAGGGTTGCCTGTGGAGCAGAGCATGTGGATGCCCACCCACTCAGCAGCCTCGCGGCCGTCGTCATTTCGCATCAATCCACAGCCCCTCAATATAAATAGGACAGGCGTCCTAAAGCTATACTGTACTAAGAGAGGCGTCGGCATTATGCATCGACCCTGGGCCCCTCAGCTTGAAATACGACTACACCAGCCTGTTGTAATGGCAGATTGACTATAACTTGCACACCACTCTGTTAAAAGTGGCACTATTTTGGTTAGTAGACATGAAATGAATGTACTTTACCATTCAGTACTGCCTACACTAATACAAGGTAAGTGAGCAAAGCATGCTGGAAAATAAAAATTCAATTCATGGATAGAATTAATACATAATATGCAGCTGGAACACAGAGTCTGTCTGTTTTGGTCCAATTTGAACGATGTGCCAAACACTAATAGTGCAGAAGCAAGTAGGAAGTCCTGAGCACGGCGCACCAACTTATCAGTGTGGTTCCACAATTGTTTAAGGGTGTTTGATGAAAGTAAGCTTGAACTTTGTCTGTAGAAAGCACAAAGTGAGCTAAATATGTGAGCAAACGTATCTGGGCTGCAAGGAATTGAAGGTGGTGCACTAAAATAGAGAGTACACTTCCACACGGTAGCTTCCCTGTGGCGTCACAGAAGCTTCACACTTCATTACTGCAAGGCCAGCGACGTGTGAAGCCATTATGTCGGAGCAGTGGGAAGGGGAGCGTGTGTGTGTGTGTGTGTGTGTTGGGTGTGTGTGTGGGGGGGTAACTAATAAAACCCTTTGCTCAAAGTGTTTTCTGGAAGCATGATCAAGCCATTCACATGGAAACATTGTTTAATATATTCAAACAGCTGGGAGGTGTTGTCTGTTGTCCCAGTGTCAAATGAAAGGGGACGAACAAACAGCTGGCAGGGCATTTTCTTGCTCCGCAGCTCTGCTTACAACTATACTTTAACAAACGGAGTCTGATGCACATTCATGGAGCAATTTGCAATGAATCACATACTAAATACGCTCCAAACTACTGTCATGCAACTAAATCCAAGACTCAGCTGCATCCTCTGTCTCTACCACAAGACAGGAGTAAACATATCTGTGTCCTCTACCTCCACCCAGAGGACAGAATCAGAATGTTACACTCCGTTATGCTATTCTTGATAGCAACACATCTGTATTTCATCTGTGCCTCCATTTGCACAGGCAAGAACCCCAGTGATGCAAAGGTCGGTGGTACATTTCTGCTTAAAATAAATGGAACCTTAAGCAATCATACTTATGTCTCACTCAACCTCAGGGCCAATGATGCATTGCAACAACCTCTCAAATAAATGAATCAAAGAAGTCTTTTTCTTGGAGACGGTGGAGAAAAAGAGTTTGCCAGTTTTTTGATATGCTGTGATAATGATTATGTTTGACTGCCAGGCCAGCTGCCCACTGAATTTAAGAAGAATAGCTGATTATATGGAAATCAGCATTTCAATTAGACCAGCACCGGCATGCTTGCAGTGACAAAAGTCAACGAGTGAGTGCACAAGCACTCCCGTAAACTGTGGGACAATCAAACACTCGTTTTCAATCAAGAACTTTGGGATTCGTGGCAGTATCCCCGGGCACTACTGTATGTGGCTGCCAACGCTGAGCATTTTGCTCAAATTAATTCAACGAGCCAGGCTAGCAGCATGACAAAGTTATCACAGCCATTTTCATTCAAATGAACAGTTGACAAGACCTGTGTTCATGGACTACAAGCTGTAATTTAGCTTTAATTGAGGGGGTGGAGAGGGGGTAGAGGGACCATTTCTTATTGTGGAACAGGCAGACATCAGCGAGGGGCAGGAGGAAGATGTGAGCATATGTGGTGGTAAGAGGGAGAGGTAATTACAAAGGATGGGGAGGAGCCAGAGGGAGAGGAAAATATACAAGCTGCCTGTGAGGATATCACAGTGGAGACGTGAGGGATGGATGCACCATGCCAACAGATTTTTGTCTATGTCAAGGGAAAATATTAGACATGAGGTGGATGGAGCATTTGCATGGCTGCCATTACATTTTGTTTTCACAAATAAGTCACTTCCACATGTACATTAATTTGTGGCATTGGGGCATTTCTAATTATTAATTCTATACCAGATTTGAATGTTATTTGACAGGGAATACAGGCTATAAAGCTGTAAAAAGCACAGAGTACATGTAACTCATAATGAGGGACTATAGTATCAATACACTTTGAAACATGCCCTGTTTTGAGTGAGTTACAACCTTTAAATTGACATGAGAGAGATCAATGGGACTTTTTAGTCTGCAGACGCTTCCCTTCTATACTTTCTTTGGCACTTGAGAGCTATTCTTTATTAATCTATCGGCTGTTAAATGTGTATATTAAATTATTGCAAAATATCTGCCAACATTATTCAGTTACCTGTGCGGTTACCTCGTAGCAAAAAAAAAAAAAGCTAAAATAGCAAACACGTGCAGCTTTCTTCACGGTCTTTTGTCACAGGCAATGACAAAGGCCAGCCGTGCGCCACTGAAGGACCCCAAAGGGCCAAGATGGCTGCGCCCGTGTCCGACGCCGGCGAGTTTGAAAGCTGGCTAAATGATCGTCTAGACTCTTTAGAAGTGGATCGGGAGGTGTATGGAGCGTACATTTTAGGGGTCCTTCAAGAAGAGGAGAGTGACGAGGAAAAAGAAGATGCGCTTCAAGGGATTTTATCCGCATTTCTGGTGAATATCCGTAGCGGCATGTCCCGCTCTGCCGCCGAGGCTGTGTTGTTTCATGTGTTGCTGTCTGTCTTGCGTGCCGGGCGCTACCAAGTGACAGCGCTGATGTCAGCTGTCACTTATGGACCAAAATATCGACGTTAGACGCAACTGTGTTTTTATAACTAAGACACAGACGCCACCGACAGTCATATGAGCTGTTCTCTCCTGCTACGCCAAAGCCCATTCAAAAATCAGGAACTTGTAGTTATTTGTGGCCTCGCACCGGCAGACACCAAGCAAGACATAACTCAATACAGAATACAATTCCTTAAGGTGTTTTGACATATTCGGCTAAGAAATCAAGAAATCCACGGTTCTGTTTGGTAACGTTACAGGTGCATGTTGGCCATTGGTTAACCATTTCCACACCTGTGTAGTTCTACTAAAAGGGAATAGCAGTTCACTGAATTTACAAAATGTGCTGTTTTTATATCCTCCCTGTGAAATGTGGCAGCCATGCTAAATGTTGCCTCTGTATCCGGTAGACACGCCAGATACGGTATCCCAGTACCAGTGTATGCATCGTGTACTGGTTGTGAATGAATGAATCCAGTGGGTGCTGTCCTGTAAGGGCTCATCTGTAAAGGACAGCACTGTGGACTTTAATTGTCTGGTTGGATTGTCACCTGCTGAGTATGTTAAGTGAGCTGTTCCTTGTCCTTTTGTGTGCAGGACGAGGACACCGTGGAAGATGTGTGCAAACAGATCATCAAGCAGTGGACAGAATGTCGCAGCCGATCAGCTGCTAAAAGAGATGCTGATGATGGTATTCATGCTACTTTAATTCATCCATATTTCCAAGCTCATTGAAATATGTGTGTGTTAAGCCAAACCAGGTAGGCAGCATATTGGCAAGTCCTGCAGAACATCCACGAGTACTGTACAGTTAGAATGCAACCACAAATCTATGAAGATAAGTGCAATGCAAAATATCAATGCAGTCCAAACTTGCACACAAATTTCTAGTCATAAAAATTCATATAGGCATTTCAAGAGGCAGCAGTCCAAAGTCAAGCCAGCAGGCTCATCAACTCATTTAAATCTTGACTAAACAGCAAAGACAGCTTGCTACTGAGTCTGTCCTCGGTACCAGTAAACATACAGAGGGATTTGCTCTCTAAGTTTTTAAATAATTAGCTTTGAGTTTGGAGCCGAGTGCAAGACACTTGTCTCGGGGAGAGATTTGCATTTCCTGAAAAAACGGAACAAATACAGTTCCTAAAAGTTTTTGCGGTCGGAGGAAGTGTTTCTGCCAAAAAGTAATTTCCACAGTTTGTGTTGGCAGTGTTGTCAGTGGGAAGAGGTTGTTTACTGTGTACATAACCATGTGTGTACTGTCTGGAGCTTCAGGCTGCGATGGGTGCCCTCGTGGCTCCTTCTGTTAACGCACCTTCGTATTGACGTTGATAAGCAGATACTTGCACTGCAGGTTAAGGTACTAAATGTTATTGTGGTTCGTTTAACGTTTGGCTGTGCTCTGTCATTCCCTTTCTGTAGCTGAGGTCCAGGCCATCGCCAGTATGATTGAAAAACAAGCTCAGATTGTGGTGAAACACAAGAAGGTGTCAGAGGAGTCGAAGAAAAGGAAAGAAGCCCTCCTTGCTCAGTACGCTAATGTAACAGACGACGAGGAATATCCTTGATTTTGATAAGTGATGACCGTAATGCTTCATATGTTTCTTTGATATAACCATTAACATATTGATAAGATGTTGTCTCATCCAGTGGATGTCTCCTTCAGACACGTTCAGTCATGATCTTAAGTTAAGATGTCAGTTCTTTCCTTGACAAAAGCACTGAAGCTGAAGAAGAGGAATCAGCAAGTGCAAATGTCTTTACTGGAACTGATAAATGTATCCTTTGAAGGCTGTTCATGATCCCAGACTATTGAAATCACATGGAATTCACTGTTACTTATTTCAATAAGAATGGATACATGAAAGCAATAGTTGCATAACTCTCACCATATGATACGCTGTTACTATCATTTACATGAATATGTAGTAAAGATATATTAGCAGATCACGTTTGCTTCGAGCCCGGCTGTCCTTTACTGAAAGTGTCAGCCCTGTTTAAGAACACCAACGTGGCTGAGGTGCTGAACAGACAAAAGCAAAAGCGGGACCAGGCTCGAGAAGATGCTCAGAAGAAGAAGGAAGGGGACAAGATGCAGCGGGAGAAGGACAAACTAGCCAAACAAGACAGAAAAGAGAAGGAGAAGAAGCGTACACAAAAAGGTGAACGCAAAAGATAAAACCAAGAGACGGGACCCTTTATACGTGTAAAAAAACAAAGTTTTGTTACCAGACTTAAAACTGTCAGTCTCTTTTTAGCTAAACCTCATTGGCTCCGTCAGTACATGAACATGTCTTCATGAGACCCTCCTTGTTAATTACTTTCTGCAACCCGTCACATGAGCAAAGAACAATGTTGAGTGTGCAGGTCCAAAGTCTTTTTTTCTTGGATACTGATACAAGCAGATACAGAAAGATGTTGTCTAGGAATAAAGCTCCCAATCTTTATATGATGATGGCTGGGATCGAGTCAGTCTTATGTCGATCAAAACAAGTCTGCCAATATGTTGTTTCAGTGAAACATGCTTTGACAGCGTTGCCCCTGAAATGATCAGGTTGACACCTGAAACACAGATTGGACTGATGGTGGTAAAAATGGAGGAATGCTTGTAAAGCAACTCAGTCCACAGAGTTTCTGCTATTACCTTGTTTCGGTGCTTTAGTTGTAGTTTTACTGTCTATGCATTTTGTCTGAGAACAATTACAAAGGAGAGGTTGCTAAATTATACCTCAAAGATATCATGTACCATCATTTCAATGTTTATGAGGTTCATAATCTTTTTAAATGAATAATAAAAAAAACATTTTCAGCAATTTGGATTGCTTTATTTTTAAAATTTCCATTTACAGAACAAGTAACAAGGAAACAAACCCATGAACAGGATACAAGCTTTGGTCCGTAGCTGACAAACTGTCACACTGATCATCAAAGATTAAACTGCATCCAGAGAATCTTTTTTTTAAACGTAGCTATGTTACATTTCACTGATGGGAATGATATTTATCAATATTATGTTTCTAATGGAAAATGTGATTGATACATTTCAATTTAAAACTTAACTTTTTTCAGAAGTAGTTCAGTTCAAACTTCACCAAATTGCAGACAGATAAAACATTTTTTTTCTGATTACAGCATGTTAAGGTTACATAAACTGAAGCTGCAGAAATTAATTGGAACATTTTAGAAAATATTTAAATATTTATCATGTTCATTTTAAACTACAGCCTTTATGATTGAATTATTACGTGGGAATACCCAGAACTGAGGTTCCATTACATTCCAATAAATAAGTAAAACAATGAATAATTCACTGAAATCTTCCACATAAATAGTGCCTTTAAATACAACGGTGATGGAGCAAGATTTACAGTAATTTGGAACCGACACTAATTCAATGAAATGAAGTTAAGATGCTGCAAGATAATTACATTTCATGCAATTCCTATACAACACAAGTTACTCCTGGGAGCCAAAATGTGCAGCTATCACAAATCTTTAAATTGCTCAGCTCATATTCTGCAGTGATCACTGTGTTGCAGGGAAAATGTCACTATAGATTTGCAGGTAACTTTTTTTTTTACATCAACCTTTTGCCTTTGGGAAATGTATAGTCTTGGCATGCTGGAGTGGTTTTAATTTAATCAAGATCTTTAAGGCTCTGTTAAATCATAACTTAAAAGAGTATCCCTCAAATGGAGAGGCACACCTCTCTCTCTGTGGGGCCTCCCTGTTAACATGGTGGTCCTGCCTATCGACGGGTTTTGGGAGTGTCATCTGGAGAGCGCACCACAGGGCTGTGCGGAGCTTCCTCGTGGTAGCAGCCAGGTCCTTCAGTGCAATGACCAACAACAGGGTGTCTATGAAACAGAAGCAAATTAGGACTGAAAGCATTTGAGAGAGAGGACCATATGTTTACCACTGCACTATGAGTTACCTCTGTCCTCTGTGAATTGAGCTCTCTGCCGCTGGTGTTTGGACATGCTGGCAATCTCCTCCTTGCGTCTCGCCTGGGTGATGCAAACAGCCATATGATGCCTGTTCAGCACTGTGTGGATGTTCATATGTAGGGAAATGTTGTGCAGACACTCCATTCTGTCCAGAAGGCTTGCCACCTGCAACACACCAACATAGCAAACCATTATATTCCCCTCTCAGTCTTAAAAATGGACATTCTACATTTGTTGCTACAACAAAACTGTAGCAATATTTACTTTGTGGAGTATATCTTTTTTTAATTGAAACAAGGTTATATACCATACAACACATTAAAAAGAATGTAAAATATGTATTTAAACAAAGGAATTTAACTTTTAACTGAACTAAATTTACAACCAAAAACACAAAGCTGGGTCATGACAGGTTACATGCCAACAACTGGCATTTTTGGACTGTGGAAATGTGCAGAAAACACTGGGAGGATCACTTCACACAAAAGCGACCTAGGCCAATATTTTGACCTCGTGGGAGTGCAAAATAAAGCCGCAAATACAATAACGAGGCAGCTGTTACAAACTTCACCAGGAGATGGCAGTGTGGAAGCAATATATACGGGGGTCTCACCCTTGCTTGTTCTCTCATCTGATTAACAATGAGGTGGTCGACTTTTGTTGGGTTTGGTGGGGTTTTGGGTAGGTTAGTGTTGGTCACTGCTGCGGTCCTCTTACCAACAAATGTCTTGGCAAGGATGATCTCCATCTAAAATAGAAAACAAGCGAGAACATGTCGACCTAACTCTCGTAAAACAGCTACAATTTTTTATTGTTTGCAAAAATTTGCAAATTGCAAAATAGCTACCAGGTCCCAAACTGAAGATGTGTTTTCTTTTAACATAATAAAAGAGTGGACACAGGTCACACAAAGTAGCAGACCTAAAGCTGTTTGATATGCTTGACAGCTGAATAGCTCCATATTAAGAAAATACTCAAAGTGTGATGTTTTGATAACAAATGACAGGAAATGAAGCGAACTAAGCCAATATTGTTCAATCAAATCAAGAAATATTCATTGGCTGTGATAATCACACAATCAGATTTGAAAAGCTTACCCTCTTTCTCTCCTTCTCCAAACACTTCCACTGCTCATAAGACTCGTCCAGGTAGAAATAAAGCTGGATCACAAGTCCTCCTTGATTCATCACCATTGAAGAGTTCATGGCTGGGGCCATGCCATGATAAGTATTCTCTCCTCTGCGGGACATCATGTCACTGACATAGGAGTTGAAAGCTGCACACTCACTGGCTGACATATCGCCCACATCCATGCCAGGAACCCCACTTCCATAGGGCAGTGTGGATCTAGAGCTGAAGTTAGAGGAGCTGATGGGCACGCTGGAGTGCCTTCTGGGGTCATTTACAGGATACATGAGAGGCATTAGCTGCTGTGTATTCCCTGCACTGACCATGGTGGTTTCTCCATCAAATCTCTGAGGTGGCATACTCCCCAGGTGGTCAAAGTACGGGTTTTGTGAGAGGGCCTGTTTCTTATCTCCCCCCCTTATGTTAGTGTTGGTTAGGTGTCTTGTAGAGAAGCCTTCTCCCAGGAACCCAGGCATATGCATCCTCATCTTTTCCATCTGCAGCTGTGGCTTGATATTGCTCTGCATCTGTCCCTGCTGGATGTGATGCTTTGAAAACTGGTTTGTGTTCATGTTAACCGGGAGTGAAGTGTTCTCTCTGTGCATGGTCATCTTGCTTTGGTATTGGTTTGGGAGGTTTAAAGATGCAGATAATGGCTTTGGTTGCAGAATGTACTCTGTGTTTTGAGGGCTGAAACCAAGTAGATCATGAAAAGGATCACGCTTAAATGTTTGTTTCCTCACTCCTCCATTTCTTTCCATCTGCACTGTCCCATATTCTCCCACCAGCTGTTTTTGGGTCCACGTTGCAGGGGCACTTTGTGTTGACATTGCAGGACTGGTGATTTTCCATTGTTCAACCATGCTGTCTTCATGCTGCATGCCCACTGTCTGCCTGTGCATGTTGGGAAAGTCTCCACGATATAAGCTATCATGCTCACTAGCCATGAATGGCTGAAAACTGTTGACCAATTGGTTAATGTCTTGTGGCACGTACTGCTCATTACTGATTGGCTTTGCACTGCTCTGCATGTAGTGGTCTTCATAATAAGGATGAAAGCATTGTCTGAAGACGTCACTGGGGTCAGGGAAATTATTCAGAGGCTGACTATCCCCTCTGTCAATCTCAGTTGACGTGTTGTCATATTTGCTTTGCTGTGTCTGTGACAGGTAGGTGTTTCCTATGTTGGGTATTGGTAGACCTGGTGGCAGTTTTTGAGGACGGAAGGTGTGGCTGTCCCTGTCTCCGTTAGGCAAATTATAAAGCCATTGTTGATTGGTAGCAAGGCCATTGGACTGTTGATAAAACTCTTCAACATGTTTGTCCACTGGCTGTCCCTGCACTTTACTTAAAGCCTCACAGGATACATAGTTTGTGGGAGAGGTTGGGTTATGTTGCATTTTAGCCTCTGATTGAAAATATTGTAGCAGTTCTTCTTTCAATGTCTTCGGAGACCAGACAGGATTACATGTAGGTAGGCTCCTACAAGAACAATAGAGCACTTCCATTAATGTTAGTGTTTTTGAAACTAATACAACATATACATTTTTATTATCAAACCATAAGTACAGTAATTTAATTTGTGCAGTTATTTGAAAAGCCAGACTGTTGACAGCTGTACTGTTTTGAAACAGTAAAGTTTCATTACTTTATATTGACGTAATTAATATACATTGTCAATTAGATAGTAATCTGCAAGAGAAATAAAGAAAATGAAAAATAAATATCTACAAATCAATTAGACCTGGACAGATGTGATCACTATGAGAGGCTTCCACTGTATATACCAAACCATACCTGCCATGTGAAAACCTTAAACCTTGACATACCGTTCACTGTAGAAGCTGTCTTGTGAATCTGCTTCATCCAAAATATTTGACACTAGACCCTGTAGATCAGTCTCCCCGTCACAATCGGGATTATCAGTGTGTTTCCTTCAAGGAAAAGAAAATGCATTCGAAGAATTGAACTCAAGCTTTTGTTTTCTGCTGTGAAAACATTCATTTAACAGTATGGCCGACAACTTTATTCATTTTCCTTCCACAATAAGACTTGAAATACATTTAACTACCTCTACATAACAGAATAAAATCCAACAACTATTTTAATTTGGACAAAATAGGGCTGTGATTGCTTAACACTACTGAGCTACATTTGGGTAAGTGGACATATGAATAATTACACATTTATCCTGAACATAGTTAAAAGTGAATACCTGCTTTTAATGCTCCTCTGGGTACAATTGATAAGGTTATATGGATCATCATCAGCATTGTGAGACCAGGGCACGTAGGGTGCTGTGTCCTGTTCCTGCAGTGAAACCCTGGGGAGGGAAACGAAGGGCAATGCCACGCTACCATTGTTTCCACCACCTACATTTACACTGGCCTGAAAGAGAGAAGCAAAAGTTAATCAGTCTGAAGCTTATCTACTGTATTTGTCTTCCTCACGCAAAGCTGAGTAATGCATATTACAAGACTTATTAAAACGGTTGCTGTACGTGTTGTAAGAATACTGCTGAAATAGAATGTAAAAACACAAATGAGACAATTAAATTGAAATTATTAGTTCTTTCGATATATAATAATCGACTAATTGCCATGCATATATTGAAATGCATTGGTCAAAGCAAAAAAGTTAAATTAATATAAAAACTAGGGGAAAAAATGCTAAAGTTAGCCAACAACAACGCTTCAATTTGATCTTTTAACCCAGGGTTTGTTTTTTTTTTTTTTGTTTTCTGGCTCTCATAATATGAAAAATGTCACAATTTGCTAGCATTTCACAGGCCAGAAATAATCGACAGATTAATCAATAATGACATAATCGTTCGTACTAACTTTAGAGATAAATATCAAACTTACCTGAAGCTGGTATGTGGGAAAGAGTAAATTTGCACTTGTGCTGTGATGTCCGTCAAATGCCATTCTGAACTCCCTTGAAGTTGGAACTGATTCTTTATTTCATTACTGGTCTGGCAAAACACAAGATACGTGTTGTTAATATTTTTTTTAGAGTTTGGGACCATGTACAAATTATTAGCTAGCTAACTGCTATTTCAGAGAAAGCAAATCAACTACCTAATTTAGCCGTTAACATTAGTGGATTAAGCTAGGAGGCTGTCGATGCTACCTTAGCTAATTTTAACTAAACTTTCGCCCATATTACAACTGCTTCCCTGTCAATCAAATTTGGCTAACTTCGCCTGAACAAAAGTTATGAGTAAAACACAGGAGTAACCTACCTGCGCAAATTAACTAACGGGAACTTTTGGAGTTTAACAGTTTTCTCCACAGTCAGAACATCCCGTGCCCCTCGTGCCCTTCTGAGGTTCGACGTGCCCGGCCCCACGCGACCTGAGCGCACATTGGCTGAGCCTGGCGAATTCTTTGGTCCAATAGACATCAAGCAGGAGGTCCAAGAGCATAGCAACATCGGCGTCACAGGGTGCCACACCCATAGATCCAGTATTGTTTTATATCTATGGTAACACCTTCCTTATTTTAGTGTAGAATTGGTATCAATTTAAAATGAACATATGCACTGATTGAATTATGCAGATGATGATGAATACTATGCTGTATTGTCTTAAATTCTTGTCTAAAATTAATTTGCAATAATCTTCACGTCAGTTTAATTGACGTAGATTTAGTTAAGATCAAATGTATTTCAGTACATTTTACCGACAGCTCCACAATAAGTGAAGCCAAAACATCTCGATCGCGCTCTGGTTGCAGAATAGGTCATAAACCCCGCCCCCTCAAGTTAACGACTGAGAAACTAAAAAATCAAGTACATGTACATGTCAAATACATTTTTCCCAAAGATGGTTTCCATTATTTTAGGTAGTTTAACGCTGATATATGTTCAAGTGTCAATTGTTCTGGTAAGATCGGTTTTAATGAGTTATTTGAAGCTCTAAAAGTGGATGTGACATCATGATTGACAGCTTTGATTGACAGCCGCTCTGAGCAAGCTGGTCGTTGAAAGTTATGGTTGAACAAAAAAATGAAGTTCAGGTTTCGTTTTCAAAGCCTGATTTTCTTTTCGATGCCAAATGTCACTGTCACTGTTCTGGCTCCATAGTCGCGGACATATATATAAAAAGTTATAAAGGCACCTGTAGACTACTTTTCGGGAATTGTAAACTACAGTTGGTGGGTAAAGTCTACTTATTATTACTCCTCCTCCTCCCGTGGATATACTTTCAAGGGGAACTTGAAAGTCTAGTTGAGCCACGCAATCTAGCTTCGGAGTGAAAAGTGTGACAACATTAGCAAAACGACCAGTACACCGACACAAGCGACATTACTTTCAAAATAAAAGGACACGCTTGGCTTATAAAACTAAAATAACTATAACTAACTTTAAGGTAAACATACGTTTGAATTTTGGTAACCTTCAAAAACCCATTAACTATTGGTCACACTCTTGATGAAAATAAATATTAGTCGTTTATTATAATCAATATATGTATTAGGCTGGACATAGAATTCTACTAACACTATCAGGATCTTATTTTGAAAGCTATTACCGGATGTTATATTTGTTATTGTGGCTGGCTTGACTGTGCTGAGGGAATCGGAGTTGTGGAAAAGAAAAAAGTCAGCAAGCAGTGTTCAAAGCGGAGTAAGAACTAAGAGAGTAGAGTTCATGCTTTCACCACCGGAGTTTTTTCCTTTAATAAGTTACTCTCGCTCAAGAACTGCTTGCAGAATCGGGCTAAAGTTGTGTTAAACTTGGGAAGATGAATTTGTGGATGACCTCTGTTGCACTTCTGCTGCCTCTGGTGATATCAGCCCAGTATCAAGGGGACAACGGAATAGTCGTCCCGGAGCATGGATTTTGCCAGCCGATTTCCATACCTCTGTGCACGGACATAGCCTATAACCAAACCATCATGCCAAATTTAGTCGGCCATTACAACCAGGAGGACGCTGGGCTCGAGGTGCACCAGTTTTACCCTCTTGTTAAGGTACAGTGCTCCCCGGAGTTGAAATTCTTCCTGTGCTCCATGTATGCGCCTGTGTGCACGGTTTTGGAGAAGGCCATTCCTCCGTGCAGGTCAATCTGCGAGAGGGCCAAGCAGGGCTGCGAGGCTCTCATGAACAAGTTCGGCTTTCAGTGGCCGGACCGACTGCGCTGCGAGAACTTCCCCGTGCTGGGAGATGGACATATCTGCGTGGGCCAAAACGATTCCTCCGCCGCCACCGTCCCACCCATTATTCCTCCCCCGGGGACCCAGGACCTCTCTATGGTCTCCACACATGAGAGGCCTTTTCGTTGCCCGCCTGTTCTCAAAGTACCCCCATATGTGAATTACAGGTTTTTAGACGAGAAGGACTGTGCAGCTCCCTGTGAGCCATCAAGGAGCGGTGGGAGCATGTTTTTCAGTGACAAAGAGATTCATTTCTCCCGCTTATGGATTCTGGTTTGGTCTGTGCTTTGTTGTGCATCTACTTTATTCACAGTAACCACCTATTTAGTTGACATGCAGCGCTTCAGATACCCCGAGCGACCTATCATCTTCCTGTCTGGCTGCTACACAATGGTCTCCATAGCCTACATCGCTGGCTACTTCCTGGGGGATAGAGTGGTGTGCAATGACAGCTTCAGCCCAGATGGCTATAAAACCATTGTCCAGGGCACCAAAAAGGAAGGTTGCACCATCCTCTTTATGATGCTCTATTTCTTCAGCATGGCCAGCTCCATCTGGTGGGTCATCCTGTCTCTCACCTGGTTCCTGGCAGCAGGTATGAAGTGGGGCCATGAGGCCATTGAGGCCAACTCTCAGTATTTTCACCTGGCAGCCTGGGCAGTGCCGGCCGTCAAGACCATCAGCATCCTGGCCATCGGGCAGATCGAGGGTGATGTGCTCAGCGGTGTCTGCTTCGTCAGTCTCAGCAACCTGGACCCTCTGCGTGGCTTTGTGTTGGCCCCTCTCTTCCTTTATCTCTTCATCGGTACCTCCTTCTTGCTGGCCGGTTTTGTGTCACTGTTCCGAATCCGAACCATCATGAAACACGATGGCACCAAGACAGAGAAGCTGGAGCGACTGATGGTGCGGATTGGGGTGTTCAGCGTGCTCTACACCGTCCCGGCCACCATTGTTATTGCCTGCTTCTTCTATGAGCAGTCCTTCCGCCCCCACTGGGAACGCAGCTGGGTCAGCCATAACTGCAGGGGCTTGGCCATCCCCTGCCCTCTGCAGACCGGGCCCCGCATGACTCCAGACTTCACTGTCTACATGATCAAGTACCTGATGACACTGATAGTGGGTATCACCTCCGGGTTCTGGATCTGGTCTGGAAAAACTCTCCAATCCTGGCACAAGTTCTACAGCAGGCTGACAAATGGCAAACATGGAGAGACCACTGTGTAGAATAAAGGGACATCTAAATGTAGCTGGAACTCATTTTTACTACTGTATCATTACCTGTCTCGTGTGATAGGTAAGTAGCACAGTGAGTAGAAATATATGGCATTTGTATTTGCCTCAGATTTATAGCCACACATGCATGCCAAACTGAGGGTCAGGATTTGACAAAAGGGGAAGCTGGATAAACAAGGACTGAACCTGACTGTCTGAACAAATAACAAGCATGGCTATGGATGCCATGTGCTGAAATGCTCTCCTCCCCCTCTCTGGCTCTTTTCTTAAAGCCACCATAAACTCAAAAGGGAGTTATGATCCAGCAGCCAAGATCATAGAGAGCTGGGAATTGAGAGGCGGAAGAAGTCAGCTTATTCTTTCTGTAAACATTTCACAAATGAAACTGTAAATAGTATTTGTAAAAACATGAAATTATATATTTGTATTTAAAGAAAGTAAATACTTTTCCTTATGTGCTAGTGTACCTGCTTTACTTTTGCACTGTAAGAATATGCCACATACCGTAGATCTAGTCATGTTCCTTTTTTATTGATTGCTGGTTATATATTACGTTTTTTATGGATTAAAAGAATGTCTACATTTCAGTCTGTTGGATGATATTCAAGAAGCTTTTTCGGTTTAGCCCACTGTACCGCCACTCCTCTTTAACCAAAGACATGTGCTGATGCTCTGCAAAATGTGCAGATATCATCAAATAACTCTAAATCAAATGCTTGATGTAAAAGTTCAAGGGAGAAAACAGTATTGAGTTTTGTTTCTAAATTTTTTCCCTTCCCTATGTTCAGTATTTTGTAATGATTAAATAATCTCTTGATAACCAGTTACTTTCTTTGATAAAAGAGCAGCCATGTTGTTTTCTCAAGGGGGTGAGGGTTGTGTCACACCTGAACATCTGTTGCCTCAGACTGGCAGGCAGCAGAAGAAGATTATTGGAATTCTTAATGGAAATTAGCTTCTTACACAAGACTGGAGCCCACTGGGAAATACAAGGAATGAGTTTATATGAGACTGTAAATTGAACACACCTCTCCTGTTAATTACTTATCACTCAAATTGTCAGTATATTCTGAAATATTTCCCATCTGTGTTTTGTGTCTGAGAAACTGGTGCCGACCTGTAAGAATGTGGCTTCTTCACACATGTACACCAACATCGCCTTCAAGTGCTAAACGAAACAAGAAACCTTTTCTCTTTTTTTTTTTTTTTTGCCTGTTGTTAAAAGAGGGCTCGGTTAAATCAACAGGAATCATCTGGCAAGAAAAGTCTGTGCTGTTGTATAGGTGTGAAAATGTTCCTGCCTGCCTGTTTGGTGAAGGGAAAACCAGGTGTTCAGCTTTGTTGTAGTGTTACTTCTCTGGAGCCACTGTGCTCTATGCCAAGTTGGAATCCCCCCAGCCATGCATGGCTGAAACTGAGCCTCCTCTGCGGTGATGTCATGAAGTAGATGGGTGTGTTGGAGAAAGCTGATCCTCTTGCCTCAGAGCAGAGGCTCTGGGCTAGAAGCAGTCGTTTGAAAATTGCACGCACATACTGCATTTATATTGTTCCAGCAAAGTTTTAGAGGAGTACATAATACAGCATATAATCACTATATCAGGCTGTACCTCTATAGGTTACAGTATAGTAACTGATATGAGCATATAGCAGAGCCTTTCATGGACCTCTCTTATATCATGTTGATGTTTGTCTCTCTTATATCCTTATCTGGGGTTGAATAAAGAATGGTTGTAATAACAGACAGGTGAGAGTGATTAAAGGTAGGAGCAGATACTCTCAGGGGGGGAAAAAACATAAATCTACCCTCTTACACCCCCTCTGCCTCCACCCTCCTCTCTCTGCTCAGATGAATGGGGGGAATGCGAGTGAGTCAGTGGAGCGGCGCTGGGCCTTTGCCTAGTGACAGACAGTCTCCTGTGTACTGCTCACTTCAAAGCACCGCTGAAACCTGACTAGCTCCTTGTAAACAGTGCCGCCTGGCCCGAAGGCCCACTTCCTGCGCTTAACTCAACTTAATGGCTGGCTTGTTTGGCTTTGCACTGAAGCAGAGAAACGAATGAAGAGCGAGAGAATGAAGAGAAGCGGCATGGGGTGGGGTGCTGGTGGTAAAGAGACTGAGAATGGTTTAGGGGAGGAGGGGTTTGGAGAGCAAGATGGAAAATGCAGTATTATTTGGTTGCCTTTGTCTTTCTTCAAGAAAAACAAGGAAGAAAAGGAGAATCCAAATGAGGAGAGACGTGACTGTGATTTCAACTAAATCTTTGGAACTCAGAACGTCAAAACTAAATGGAATCAGATGCTGCGAATTTAACTTATGCCAGGAAAAAAAAAGCTTTGCAAAGTAATTTTCTCTCAGTAAATCTCGATGTGTATGTTGCACAACACACGTGGGGAGGTTTTACATAGATTTTACCTGGTAGACCTCTGTACAATCAGAAAACTGTTTGGAAATGTAAGGTACTCAGGTATGTAATAAAACACAGTGACAAACTTGTTTCACACTGTTAATGTAAATGGCACAAGAGGTGGTAGCTTAGAGTAGATTCCTGTGTCTTTAATGTTGGTGCCCAGTCTTTCAGTGGCAGCCGTCTCCCATGTTGTGGATCTCAGATCTTAAATCTTGCATGCAGCCATTTCCTGCTTGCTTGAAGGCAAGAAGGGACAAGCCAAAGATCGGGGTAAGACAGGAAGAATGCTCCTCGAGTTGATATTATGATGTCGCTCTTATTGGAAGAAGGCCTTGGCATGTCAGAAAAGGATCATGTTAGTCACAAGCACCAGTGTTCTCACTGTTACTGTGGCGCCATTGTTCACGCCAGTACGAATGTACCAGTGACTTTTCATTTCAACTGTATGAGAATTATATCAGGCCTGTAAAGGGGTTTAAAAACAGACAAAGGAAATCAGGATTGAGGAAAAGAGAAAGGTGGGGGGAAAGAAAGAACTACCCAGACATAAAACTGTTTCTAATCAAATCTTGGCACTAACTCAAGAAGTACTCATGCTCTGAAGGCTAGATTAGTTGCAGTCATACATTATCCTAACCATAGGAGAGCAGCTGAGCTTTTCCAGAGCACATACTATATCTATCTGTCTTGCTCTCCCTTGAAATCTCAACAGGAAGTGCAATATGTTCCTTCTCCTCCTATCATTGCTTTCAGAGGCGGCCACTGTGAGTGGGATGGAGTGTAACAAGTTGGCAGGAGACTGGAGGTTTAAATGTGCGTTTCGGTTTCTGACTTGGATTCAGGGCTTCCAGCCGTAAATACTGATCCTGACAGTCACCGCGAGGAGGTGTCCTGCTGTTTGCCATTTATCTTATGTCCACTAAGATCATTTTTTAACTAGACATCCGCCTTTTTCTTGTTGAATTCAGGGCCATATTTTTCAACATAAGATAAATGCCTAAAAACCTTTGTCTGTTTCATTTAAACATCAAGATTTATACTACTCCTTAGCAACCATGGTTGTTTTTTCTTGACAAAAACTGACATTACTGGTTTAAATATATCTTAAGGATTTTATTTGTTTTAATATAGCTTTGATTTGTCCTCCTGGTCTCTTTTAGGCTTGCGTCATGCCGTACAAGATGTCTAGCTGTTCTTAAATCATTTATTACAGCCTCTCTTACCTTATTGCCTAAATAATCAGGTTAACTTTTGGACTACATCCTTGAAGCAGTGGCAAATATAGTTGGAATTGTTAAAAGGAGCCCACCAAGCGTCCTATCTTTACATTCTTGGTGGCTCATTTTCATGGCTCATGCACACCATTTGTTTGGGATTTTATTGCTCATAAGTGCACAGAACACTCGGGGGTGGCTTTGACAAGGAAACAAACACTCGTGGAGACTGGCTGATGTTAGGGGAGTTTTTTACCCCCTTGTTTTGTCCTTCAGGGCGAGGGTGCAATGAATATGCTATGAGGGTTGAAAGTGAGGGAGTGCCTCAGAGCCTCTCCAGCTGCTGAGCAGAGAGGTGCCGACAGCTGCGTGACAGATATTTTGGGAGCTTGTAGCACGCCTGGGATAATAATGGGCTTGATTGGGAGGAGTGTGTGTGGAGGGAAGGGAATGGTTAATGTGTATCCAGACACCACAGTGTGTGTACACAACCATGCCACTCTCATAAACTTTAGGGGTGATGGTAGCAAAAGATAACACAAGGAGGGATGAAGTGTCTGGTGTTTCAAGCTGCTGTTTTATGCCATTTTTTGAAATTGAATACATTGATTGAAATTTGATGCTGCTGTTGCAGCCATATAAACTTGATAAGTGTTTACCTGTTAAAATGTTACTATCTGGGTATTCTATCATCCAAACCCCCTGCACAAGACTTTAGTATAACAATATCTGTTGTTCTGAGACACAAAGCTTCTGAGATGGATCACCTTTTATAGTATGAATACAATAATAGTCCAAAGCTTTCTGTTGGATGTGTCATGTTTCATTGTGCCCATGTGTCGTGTAATGAATCCAGAGTATGTTGTCCACTACTGAGCACATACTTCTACAATGAATACACATATTCTATCATATTTTTGCTTGTGACATGCAATATCAGCAGATCTAACCTGTCTTTTCTCCTCCTATACAGTGTTGCTGTGAAATACTGCACTAATATTTATGAGTGTTTAGATGTTATTTTGGCTTGTGAACAAAGGATTTTCTGATCCAAACGGTGAGTAGGTGGAAGTAAGAGATTATAATTTAGAAATAACAGTGGGCCAAAGGGAGTTTTGTTCCCATGCAGCAGGGGCTTAAAAGTGAGTCTAAAACGCTACACAATTCAACAGCTGTGGAAGTAATCACTGAGCTTTTAATTGATGAGTCAATCAACCCCCTGCAGATACATTACAAGACAGTAAATTCATTCTTATTGGCCCATTAATGCAACCTTGCAGCTGAGCACCTGCATCTCCAGGTAAACAATGTCTGTTAAACAGGATGAGATAGCTCTAATCCAGTCAGGGGCTTTAGTTACTCTTCCGTGGGCCCCAGCAAGGCCTCAGGCTTCTGCGATGACTTATTGAGTCGGCTCCTCTCTGGCGAGTGCCACCCCCCCTGTTTTAATGGAGGCGCTCTTAACAGCTCTTTCTGAGGAATTTACAGCCCCGGCCCCATCCCACTCCAGACCAGGAGAGGGAAGGCAGGGAGGGAAGCACACTGCAGCCTTGTCCCAACAGAGCCAGCAGTGGAAATGTACAGCTTCAGGCAAGGTGGCAGCAGAGCTCCCGTGTGAGCCCGATTGTGTGCCCATCTGTCTCTTTATATCTGTGTCTGTGTGTGTTCACTTGGTGTGCATGTGCCTCTGAGCTTGTGTTCATGTGTGTAAATCTAAGTGAATGAGTGAGTGGTTATAGGAGGGCTCCAGCTCTGTAGGTTCTCTCTGTAATTTCACTCTCTGCACAGTGTAATCGCTTCCATGTGGGCTCTCACCAACAACAGAGTGGTGGAAGGGCCTCATTGCAAAGGTGGGAGTTAAACACATAGGCACATATAGGCTCACAAATGCTCTCTCTCATGGAAAAAGGATGTATGTAACATGTAAGTAAGTAACAGAAGGCAAGAAGATCTTTATTTTTTTATTGTTCTTTTTTTAACATTTAGTAAGGTAAAATGATATCTATATATTACTTTAATCCTGTGTAATGTCCTTTTTAAAGGATGTTTAGAGTTAAATTTACAAACAGAAAAATACTCTACATTACTGTTTTGCAGTTGGCATAGCAAACCACAAATGTGTAATGTCTCAGACCTGCATGCAAACAAGATAAAATCTTATTATTTCAATCTCTCAATTTGGGAAATAGCAGGAAGGCCAGTGTGCATAATCTATGCTCATTAGTAATTTCCTTTAGAGATATTCAGGAGTTTTGTGGTTTTCCTTTGCATCCTGTGTGTTTTTGCGGCAGCTCCCAGCACACATGTCGAACTGTCGGCCTGGAATGCCCCGAGGTCTGCTGGGCCAGACAGTCACGGTCAATGTGTGAAACCAACAGAGTGCAAAACAACAGGGCCTTTTGCACAACAGGGTCAGCATTTAAAGACACCTCTAAAGAGCTCCTTTGCTATTTCAGCCACAGGGAAGAGAAATCCTACAACAAATCCTGAGGGGAGAGATGGTATTTAAGGAACTATAGTACAAGTCAGAAATGTTAAGACACAGGCGATGAAATGTGATCTGACCTGAGACTGAATAATAAAATCAACATTTGGAGTTTCAAACATTTCATTCAAAGATCTGATTACAGTAATAGCTGATGTTAATATTAATGTGGTGAACAACACCCCCTGCTGTTTTGGTTTGTGTACTGCTAGAATACACACCTTGTGAACACACACATAAACCATACAAATGAAATGATGAACATGAAATGGTCCCTCAGCAATAAAATATTCAGTTCTTTGGTGTCCTGTTAGTTGTGACCATGCATACATCTATAAATTTGACAGTCCATTGTTTCCCAAAATAAGTCCCTTTGCTGAAACGCATCCACATTTGTGGGAATAGTGAGTGCTGGTGGTGGTATGGCCAGCAGGCGACACAGCCGCTTTGGCCTCTCAGTACTACAGCCAGAGGCAATGTATGACTGTTTGTCCTGCCAGATGGGAGCTGCTGTGGGAGATGTCAGGGGTCACTGGCGAGCTTAAGTGTTACATTTTTCACGGTGCCTCAGAAACTTCATATTCTCACTCAAAAGTTGCATGTGTATGTCTATTGTTTAATAAAGTAAGCACAAGATGTCAGTAGGTTAGTTGTGCTAGTTGTGAAGGCTGTGAGTGAAAATGTGTATATGGTGCAGTGATTGAAGAAGTACTCATATTTTAAAAGTAAAAGTAACAATACCACAGGACATAAATACTCAGTTACAAGTAAAAGCCATGCAATCAAAATTAAATAAAAGTACAAAAGCCTAACCAATAACAATACATCCTAATTTATTTGTTGATTAGATTTTGGATTATTAATCAGAAATAACTAGTAACTAAAGTTAACGTAGTGGAGTAGAAGTTGTAAGTAGCATGAAATAGAATTACACAAGTAAAAGTACCTCAAAATTGTACTTGAGTACAGTGCTTGAGTAGATGTGTTACTTTCCACCACTGATGTGGTGAAGGTGACAACATGATTGTTTTTTTTTTTGTAGATAAATGTTCAGATGCTAAAAAGATGGCATACTTCCTGAAAACTGAGCATGGTCATTGTATGAATCACCAATCTTATTGAGACCTCTGAGTCTTGTTTGCAACAGAAACATGCCACAGGTGTTATAGTATCATTATAGGTTCCCCTCCATGTTCTTCTGTACAACTCTGAAATTCTCAATGATGTTGGCAATGACAGGGTCCATGAAGTGGCATACAGATTTTATGAGATTTCCTCTAATGAGCATTTATTAAACCAGGCCATGACAGGATGTAGCAGAAAAGCTTGGTGGTAGCCCATTTTGATCTTTAGATCTTTGAAGCACCAACAAAGACATTGAAATAGGATTTTAAATAACATGTCACCGTCAAGCAAGCGCTTTGATAAAGAACAGAAAGATTACTGGAACCATGAATTTAGTTGTTCTTTCATAACTTCATTAAAGCATTTCAGATAACATTGTTGCTTTAACAGAATGGAAAGTATACTATGTTAGTAAGATGATTAGAGAATATAATGGGAGCATATAAGAAGCTGAGACAATATGCTTGCATGTATATAGTTAGCCTCTAGATGGAGCCAGTGTCTTCTTTCTTAGTGATGGCAAAGGACTGATTACTGCCAACAGCTACACTGAAGAGATGTAAAAGTTTTAGATCATTGTTGCAAGTGGACATCAGGATTCCTTGTTTGACCCTTTTTCAACTAAATGCTTGACCACATAGCATCCCCTGCTGTGAGCTGGAAAAACTAAACAGACACAAACTGACTGTCACACTATTAGCATCACGTGTGCCAGCACGTTCTGCAAAAAGCCAACAAAGATATGTCAAGAGGTCACTGCAGGTCACTCGCACAAGCCTGTTCATGTAAAGGCAAATGCATGTTGTTTGGTTCATGTAGCTTTAAATATGTCATGATATTAGACACATGTGATTTGTTATGACACTAGTAGTATACTACAACAGATAAATGCATAGAAATGAGCAGTTCATATACTGCAGTCATCACTATATGGTAGACAACCAGCACAGCTTTATTACATCACCCAAAAATAATGACATGACACATAATAGAATGGTATTTTTAGCAAACGATGCATTATTAATGACTTTTCGGTTGCTTACTACTAATTGCAATTGTGATACTGTGTCTATTAGTTTAATACATTCTTATGTTTATGTTAGTTCGATAGCTTTTTAAAAAATTTTTAATTCAAGAAATCGTCAGCAGTTTTAATATCTTTTTAATAAGCTACAAGCTACTGCAACAACTTCCTCAAACAAATGTCAAGAAACACACTGACACCAATCAGAACTAATCGCCAGGCTGCAGCATTATATCTCACTTCCTAGATTGTACAGCACGCAGTTTTACATTCAAACTGCTGTATGTGATGTTTGTCACAGTTTCAGCGCGTTGTCCTGTCATAGCCTGTTGCTGTCATGGTTTTAATTTTCTTTCACAGCAAAATAAATAATTTACCTTTTGCTTTTTGTAAACTTAATTTTCCAGCTTTATTTTCACTCACACTGCATCAGTTTCACTTTTGAATTCCTACCCACCGACTGAACCCTTTCTTCACTTTGCTGTGACTATCTCCAGTTTTTTCTATCCCCTTGATTGAGATTGTGGAGTCACGCTGGATAGTTCTGGAAAGACAGGGACCTTTTAGTTTCACAGCAGTCATTCCAGGACAGAGAGCAGACCAAACTACCTGCACACATACCATCAGCTGCTAAAAGCTGCAGCATGTAGATGGGGAGGTAGATTAGTTAATCCGCATGTCTCCCTCCAGCTCTAGACTCTATTGTGTGTAGTAAGTGACCCCATGCCTAAACGACATTAATTATGTTCCTTTGGCCCAAGGCTCTGTGGGAGAAATGCAGCATTATCACTCTGCTTCCAGTTTAATGAGGAGCTCTGCAGTTTCAGAGTCTCTGCTAACTTTCTCTGCGTGTGTTTTCTTTTTCCCAGGAAACTGTCACATCTTGTTTAAAGCTTTGAGTCAGACCTTATCAAACACCGTGTCTATCATAATGTGCAACGCACTGTATATAAAATAGTGATTTGTTTTTGTACTATGACACTCTCTCTTAATATCACAATTATTAGCTTTACCAGGAGCCCATTAACAGATTGGAACCCATAATTGAATCACTCACACGGTGTTACACAATGTGTATAAGATTCCTGAGCACATTTGGTGTAAGGTGCCATGATTTCTTGACATATTAACTTGTGGACTGAACCATTCGATACTACCTTTGCAAGTTGGAGCCTGTGGCTTACATGTAGTAATCCCTAAGAAGACATGATGGATGTTCGCCTCCAGATAATGCAACTTGAGAAAGCAAAAGGGTATTGTCTTATCTGCTGTTTCATATGTGTGTGGTAATCTGTTGAGTTGAAATTCTCAGGAATTCCAGTACAATGGGGTGGGGTGGGGGGGAGGGGTGATATTTAGCTGAGACATGGATGGGCCACTTTTACTGCAGCACTTACTGAAATCTGCTTCACAACTTCTGAAATTCAAAACAGTGATGGAGTTTTTACAATTTTGGCAAATACTACAAATCTATGCTGCTGTATATAAAAATGTACAGCATGAAAACATCCTTACAAAGGTGTCTCTGTGTTCAGCCCTTTGGTAAATGTTTGATTTGGGAATTCTTCCCACACAGAAACTAAAACAAGCCCCTCACAGTGCTAATCTGTGTGATCACTGATGTGGAATTTAGGGAGCTGGGAGTGGGGTGGGGTGCAAAGAGATGTTCTAATCACCTCATCACACCAGGTTGATAATTGAACCCCTCGTGCTTGCACCCCATAATAAACAATGCAAAATGTGTGATCTTTCGGGTTGACCCTGTCAACAACATATGCTCATCATGAGACCAACAGCAGGCGGGGGGGGGGGGGGGGGGGGGGGGGGGGGGGGGGGGGGGGGGGGGGGGGGGGG
>JAVQJD010104619.1:0-25912 GCA_036023655.1 Nannoperca australis
TTTTCTACTGTTTATTATTCTTTTTTCAATAACTTTATCGAGCATTGTAACTGTATCAAAAAGCAATTTCCCTTCAGGGATTAATAAAGTATTTCTGATTCTGATTCTGATTCTGATACCTGCACCAAAACGCATCAAATCCAAATCTCCGGAACACAATCTGAGTCTGATCTGTGCAAACGAGTGCGTCTGGGTGGGAAAGATGTTGTCTATGGCCTTTCGGAGGGACAGTCTGTGCACTTTGTGAGGACAGCTGGAGAAACAGACAGGCAAGCTTGGAAACAGATTTGATTCTCTCCCTCGTTTATTTAATCACTCAGCTTCTCCGTCTCCGAGTTCAACTGTTGCATAAGGAGACAGAAAACATAACAGTGTTTCAAGGATTTAAATGTAGACACAAAGAAGTGCATTTAAGAAACTCTAAACATTAAGGTTAATGTTTAAACTCAAACACAATGTGCAGCAGCTTGCATCCTGTCGCTCTCTGCTCAGTGGGTAACAGAGGTTTTACTAAAGTATCAGCTTTCTCTCTCTGTGAGCCGTGTAGTTATATTTACTTTAAACAGTCACAGGGTATAATCTGGGGGGGGTTGATATTCAGGAATCATTGTTAGATTATTTGATACTGTTATTGTTGGTTTCTGCCTCCCAGCTGACAAACTTTATCTTGTAAAAAACCCTAAAGGTTCGGTGTTTAGACCTGATCGACAAACCTCATCACACAGTGTGCGCTGTTCCTCATTAGGCTTGTTAATGTTGGCTGGGTTTTCAAAGGATTGCAAAAGTTGAGAACTGTTGCTCTGGTTTTACTTAATGCTTCGTGTAGCTCCATGCTTGCAGTTAACTTCTGCCCTGGTCTCTTGGTCTTTGATCTGTACAATCTGTCTGCTTCTTATATGTTCAAAGTTATAGGAACAGCACTGCCACAGCTGTGGAAATAGCCCCGTTATATACAGTTTACAGTTATATAAGCACATTCTTGGTTCAATTGGAACCAGCGGGTGCTCCACGTGGCTTCAATCAGCTGTGCTCGGAGTATTAGGTGTTGATTGACAGGAGTAGGGGGCGAGATGTGGGAGAGATGGCTGTACAGGGAGGTGGGGAGGAGAGGGGCCTCCTCCTGTGTGGTCAGGATCAGTTTACCAGAAATGTGGACGCCTGTTTGCGCTGTGAAAACAACATTCCTCGGACACCAAAAGGGGGTCGCCTGGGTGACTTAGGTAGGGACGCATTCCACGCAATCCCTGGGATCCAGAAGCAGGGGGGAGCCGGTGGGGGATGGATGCTGGAATCTGGAGCACTGAACTAAAGACGTTTTGAGGTTCACACAATAGAATATAATTGTGAAGTGATTCTCCAGACATCGAGAACTTAAATTTCAATACATTCGTTTCTGCAGGTGCTTTTATCCAAAGTGACCAAATGAAACTGTACGCTGCTGCTTGGCCACGAGCCGGGGATCTAACTGCCAACCCTGGGATTAATGGACGGGTTGTCCAATCCAAGGTTGTGAAGCAGTCCCTACCTACGTGTCATGTAACCTAGATCCCAGTGGTGTAGTGAGCATGCAGATGTTTTGCTTAAGCAGCAATACCACAATATAAAGATGCAATATTACAGGTAAAAGGCAATAAAAGTTCAGTTCATGAGTATTATCAGCAAAATGTACTTTGAAGGTGTTGTTATGTGTTTTGTGTTGCTGGTATATTTTTAGCAATGTTTTAATATGTAAGTCTTTTAATGTTGTAGCTAGTGCAGCTAACTTGAACCACTTACTCCGCCGCACACCCCCACAGCAGGTCGACAGTGTGGAAGCACCACATGGGAATCATTCATTCAGCTGACCGATGCTGTGATGTAACCAGCGAGCTCTCACTCCCACTCTCACTCTCAGGCTTATGGACAGACAGTAGGCAGTTCCTCAGAGCGCTGGCCGACATTTACCATTTATGTAAACGGCCGCAGCTTCCCCTTACACAAGAATTTCCTACCGTTTTTGGTCAAAATAAAAACAGCTCTGTGGTATGTGACTTTATTGTCTTTGGGAGGTATTTCTGGAGTCTTTTGATTCTTTGTTCCACTTTTAGCTGCTCAGTTCCTGTTTAAAGCTGCTGCCCATGCAAACAAAGGAGGAAGGGATTCAAGGTGGAAATGCCCGTAGAGTCACGCACATTTGCAGATGACTCAAATGAGGCGTACAGGAAGTGTGATGTGTGTGACTGAAGACTTTTAGCTTTACATGCTGATTAACAGAAAGGCGAACTGATGTGTGGTGGAACCTGATCTTTGCAGTTGTAGTTCTGAAGAAATGTGTGTTCACATCGAGCCAAACCTTTATTACACACTTCCACAGATGGGTCTCTTGCACTTCATCTCACACTGATCTGTGTTGTAGAATATATTGCAGTGGACGTGATGTTTTTCTCATACAGGCACCTGGTGCTGGTAGCAAATGTTTTGAAGCGCAGATGCTCAGCCAGAAGTTCGCTGTTGGTCAAAGTGGCCTCTGCAAATTGGTGGCTACTATAAAAATGCAAGCAAATTAGAGGGCGTCCAGGCAAGAGACCAAGCGTTCTGTAATTCATTTGAAAGACTGGAGTAAAGCTTTGAAAACAGAGGGGCTCGCCACTCCACATCACAGCTCTGATAAATGACCTGGCCTGGTTCTTCCATGTGTGTTTTTGAAATCCTGTGGTTCAGCATCCCACCCTGGTGCAGAGGCACATGCTCTGCAGCTGCAAATCACAGCTACAGGGGGACATTTTCTGCATGAGTTGCTGTAAAATCAACAGGCGATAATGAGCTTATGATTACCACCCAAAGACATGAGATTCTCTATCTGAATATCTGCACATGCACCCAACATGAACAGGAACTGAACACCAAAGGACTTTTTGTCTTTTTTGTCTCTGCCGGGTTGGAAACTGGCCTTCTAATTGATCACTAGAGGAGCCATGATGATGAGAGATGGGTTGCAAGATTAATAAAAGTGGGCATTCAGGCTGAAAATAGCACTGCAATCATAAAAACGCAAGGGGCTTGATTGATGTGGTCTTTGTGCTGGTGAGAAGATGAAACATGATCCTCTGTCCAGTTTGATGAGCTGATCACATACAGGATTCTACTGCTGAAAGCTGTTAACAGCAAGTTTTAAAACTGTTCTCTGCCGTGGCTTCATTGAAATGAATGAATGAATATTCGGCCACTGGTTTGTGGACACTTTTGTAGTTCTTTCTGTTAAGAGGGAGATATCGTAGCTGTCAGAACTTCTTGCCATCTCCAACTTGAAATCTAGGATGCTGACTTGAACAGATTTCCCCACTTGGCCACTCTTCATTCTGATGTATACAATATGACATGAACATTAAATAAAGCTTCTTCTTAAGGCCTTCTGTCCTCTTTAAGCTTTTTCTCACCAAATACGGTGCCTTTCCAAAATATTCTCTTTCAAAAACATTGACATTTGCGGCTCAGAGGCACCACAAACTGCCTAAGTACTCAACAGAATCCATTTTTTAATGGCTCAGGGATGGTTGATGCTTTGACTTGTTGAATGTGGACATTGGAATTTAGCTAATAAATACTTAAGTTTTAAAAAATGAAATGAATCTCATAGTTTACTGCAGATTGTCAGTCTGCTCCTGCTTGCTGACATCCCCCTGGTTACTAAGGGGGTTACAAGCTGACAAAAGAATTCCACGAATTGCTGCACTGCTCCCTTGTTGAGTCTTTATGTGCGTCTGATCTAAACAACACGACTGCTGCTGGTTGTCAAGAGGCATGAAAGTGTGGGGGGGATGGAGCCACGCCAAACAGCAGCACGCAGGCAGGGATCCTGAGCTTCCACAGTGGGATACTTCACTTCTCCTCCAGCCTCCGCTGACGTAACCAGCTCCAGCGTGCGAGCCGTCTGCACACAAAATCTACAGCCTGTCTCTCTCCTTCGAGGACGGGAAAGAAGATCCAGAAGAGGAGACGGTGCCGGCTCTGCAGTTATTTATTTGACGCGGTCATATATCAAAACGCCTGTCTCTTTCTTTTGGGTGTACTAGCTCTTTTGCAAATTGTCCACCCCCTAAACTCCAAGAGAACATAGACTAGTAATTAGAGCTTCTCCCATTCCAGAAAGATCACAGGTTTGAACCTTGTAGCACCACATTTCCCTGCTAAATTGATGTTTCCACTCCCCATTATCCTTTTCCTGCTCACCCTTTGTAGGTTGCTATGGGGTCAGCTAATGGTCTTAATTTTTTAAAACATGCAATAATCCTAGATGCAATTTCCAGTCAGGCTTTTACTGCATGCCCATTATTGTGAATAATAATGAGCCAGTTACTGTTGTTAGTGATGTAATTAGGAAAGATGCATCAAGCTCTTGGCCCCGACTGTCCAGGTGTGTGTTGTGAGTGTGTTGGAACAGATTTGCCAGCTTTTGTTTGTGCGTGAGTGTGTGTGAGAGAGAAGTTTGTGATGTTCCTCAGCAGGTCAGTGGGGAACAGCCTGAAGGCGTGCATGAGTAATGAGATGAACGTCCAGTCGACCGTCTTGGCTCCCCTCTTCCTCTGTAATTACCTATGCTGTGGTGCGCTCATCACTTGTGTGTGTGTGTGTGTGTGCTCCCATGCAGTCAGTGCTGTGCATTGGGCTGTGAAGAACAACCTTCGTGTCAGCCTGCAGAAACAGGGCCTACAGCCACAGCCAAGAACTACAAAATCTTTTTCAGGCCTGTTGCACAAAATGTCCCAAGCATTTTGAGAAAGATTAGTAGGGCTGTTGATCAGTAACTTGCCCAAAGATTTTGAATTTCAAAAATCACATTTGCCACCACAAATAGTCTCCAAGATGAGCTCCAGGGAGTGAAGTCAAGGACTCATCCCTAAGCGAGTGTTTGTGTTTCCACTACAACAGAAGAGCCGTGAAGACGAAACAAATAAGACCAACAATGAATCACAACGCTTTGTTTAAACTGCAACTTGTGAATATGACATTTATTACAAACATCGTATCGTATTGTTCTTTGTAACTGACTGGAAATGAAACATGCCCAGATAGAAAGGCAGAGTGAAAAGTCCCCAAATGATACTACTGGTAATTTTGTGGTTTACATGGTAACCATGTTTGAGCAATTTGGAAGAAAGGTTTTTCACTTCCCCTTTCTTTCTATCTCACTCTATTTGTACAACAGTTGGGAAGCTGGTTGTGCAGTGGTGATTTAAATGTCAATATTTTCCAGACCTAATACGAAATACCAGAGACAAAGTGCAACATCCAGTATTATAACTCCACCCTGAAAGTGCCTGGAAAGTCCTGCTCCTTGGTTCCTTTTTCTCCCTTGAACCAAAACTAAAACACTGAAAGTTCCTGGACTCCAAAAAGGTTCCTGGCAAAGATCCTGGAACTGTTGGTTGGTGAACTTTTCTATTCTGCAGACCCATCTACAGTTATAACAAGAGGACTTTGTATGTGCTCTTGTATTCCCCTACATCTCCCCCCTCAACATGTGCTAATATACTGTACAGTACTCCTGGAGGCTTAACAGAAATCCCCATTGCCTTTTCTTTTCAACTCGTGTGAAATCATGTTTCGTTCTCAGTTTCTGCTGCTGAGTTGAGTTCATCTTTCATCTGACTCCCGGAAGAAATGAGAGTTTCCATTTGGAGTTAATCTTTCAAAATATGTCGCCACACAAAATCTGTTTCATCTTTATCTCGTCGTCTAGGGCATCTTTGTAGTTCAGGTTAGATCTGACACTGCCTGCAAAGTCAAAACGCTACAGAAATACTGTTGTGTAAAATTGGAGAAATTTGCCTTCTGTTATTCAACTGACATGTGGATGGAGGTAAACAGCTATCTTTGTCAAAATTTTTACAATACACCTCCTCCATCTCCCAAACTGTCTTTTTTACGTGTCATTATCTTGTTAGCTAGTAAGCTAATCTACTCACCAGGACATTCGAGAGATAGATGGCTTTTATTCAGAGTTACAACAGCGTTGGTTACAACGCCTAGCTACGAGGACCGACTAACAAAGTCATTAAACCAAGTGTCTGATTTTCTGTTAACACACATTTAATGTTAATGTGACTACATCCTTATTTACACCTTCGAGGAAACTAGGCTAGCAGTTTCCCCCTGCTTCCAGTCTTTGTGCTAAGCTAGTGCTACGCTAGACCAGGGTGTAAAACAACAAATACACAAGTGTTTTATCCTAAATGTCTACATCTCATTGCAACACAATGAGGAGATGTAGACAGAAGATAATGGCTTTTAACTGGAAAGGACACCGGCGTTCTCTTTTAAGATTAGTGTTAAACTCATTCCAAGTCACTGTATAACCGAACAAAGGCTGAAAGCTCGAAATGCAAATGTGACTGCAGGAGAGCAGACTGATTCTGCAGTAGCAGCATTTTAGGATCCCACCCCCCGCTAATTGCTGTAATTGTGGATGAAAGACTCAGGAGGTGAACCGGTGATACAGAAGGAGGGACACCAGAGATCTTAATGCTCTCAACAGACATCCAGAGAATGCAAAGGACAACCCATTAGCACCTCACAGCCTCTGCAGGAGCTGTTTCCTCTGCATGGTTCCCTCTTGTTATTCAAAGTTGAGATGAATTTGTGGTCTCTGGGGACGTGTTCACACTGAGCAGTTAAAATGTCTCTTTGGTTATCTGATCTCACGTGGACATCTGTAGATACAGGTGGGAGGGCACCTTTCAGAGTCATTCTCATGCCACATGTGAACTGGAGTCGGTCTCAGCTGGACCCAAGTACAATCTGGATCTAACTGCATACAAGAAACATGGTCTAAACAGGACCTTAGCATGCATTCAGACCAAAAATAGCACTGAGTAAAGAAATCGAAGGGACTACATTGGTGGAAAAACAGCAAAACACGCTATATGCTATGGATGGATGCAAAGTAAACAGTAGAATAATGTTGATACACATTACAAATGTATGTGCTTTTTGTTTGCCTGAGGCATCTGCGTTGGCACCCCGCTGTGCCAGCTGCTGTGTCATTGAAATGAATGAGGTGACTGCATTTATTCATGCAGTGAAGTAGTATACCATATATGATATATACCTTAACCCCCACTCCCATCACTCCCATAAGGGTTGCGCAATATTGACAAAATCTCATGGTACACGTAAATAAATATTAGACAACACACACCGTGTCATACAAATATAATGCATATTAAAAAGGAATGATATAGTGACTTTAAACTCATATTGTCCTCATTGGATACAATAACATACAACTTTAATGATCCCAGAGGAGATATAAATAATTATAGGCTCTGTAAAGATGAAATATAGGGCAAATGTGAACTTTGCAGATTAGGGCAATATATTATTAAAACATATGTAATATAGGAATGTTATAGGGAAGATATTGCTCACCACATTATTTGGGTGTATAAAATAATATTTTCAGCATTTATAGAGAAGCACAGGAAACGAGAGAAGAATATATTTAGTGCAGAATTTGTATTATATAATAATAATATTTGTTACATAATATATAATATTGTAAATTCATTAGTTTTTCTGTATATATTTTATTTTATATTGTTTGATGCTACATTTTAGATCTATTACTGCTTGGCACTATTACCTTTTCTGCTGTAGCACTGCAATGACCCCGCTGAGGGGTAACAAAGGTTTATCTTATCTAATTATCACACACATTTGTCGGTTTTGTGTATCGATTTGTTCACTTTTGCTAACTGCACGTGACGTCACGCGCCGACCTCGACGTAACCCGGAAGAGAGGAGCGTCTGAGGATTGTTTACATTTACTGCAGCTCGTCGAAAAATGAATCCTCCGGTGATCAACTCGACCAACTCCGTTTCAACGACCAAAAGTAAGCATCCTCCGGGCAGCCGAGACGTTGTGTGTGTTGTTTAACCGGCAGCAGAGAGTCAGAACCAGGCAGACAGACATCCATGTAGCTGGGTCAGCTAACTGTTAGCCGCTAGCCATAGCTGTGTTTGGCTCTCTAGTTTAGGTTTCACTCAGTTATTTAGCTAATGAAGCATTCTTTGCTAATTCTCCTGATACTCTGAGCCCTTTGAATTGCGTTATGTGTGCTATCAAGCTAGTTTTATACTGTGTGTGTACTAATCAGCTTGGTCAAAGCAGACAGAAAGCAGCTGCCTTGTAACATCCAGTGTGAGCTAACAGTCTTTCTGTCTGGCTAATTAGCAAGCATGAGTAATGCGAGGACGTGATCTCAGCTAATGAGGGATATGAATTTACATGTGTGAACCTCAAATATGCACAGTTCATACGGTAATGTACACTCACTAACACAAAAAGCTGCGACACCTTCCTTCATGAAAGTTTTGGTTGAAACGTGTTACAGAGAGCTGGTGTTGCATGTACTCATTTAGAAAGTAACACCTCAAACTATAAAGCTATAAAATGTTGTATTAAAATTGACTTTTTTATTGATGCACCTACAAATAACATGAAATAAAGAGTCAGTGGTTTAAGTGCAGGTCCATTGAAGGATGCATGTTTATGAAGCGTAACCCCAGACCACCAGCACCAGCTGTGAAGCTGTTTGTGTTTCTGTATGTGCAGGAAAACGAGAGGCCGAGCGCTCCGTAAACTGGACCGTGGAGGAAACTCAGGTGCTGCTGTGTGCCTGGAGCGACGAGCGCATCCAGAAGAGTCTGGCAGAAAACCTTCGCAACCGCCACGTCTTCAAACACCTCTCAGCCCGCATGAGTGAAATGGGTTTCTCTCGGAGTCCACACCAGTGCCGGCTCCGGGTCAAAACTCTGAAGGCTAACTATGTGAGGGCCAAGCTGCAGAGGAGCGTGGACAGCTCGCAGCCTTGCACTTTTAAATACTTTGCAGAGATGGATGCCGTGTTGGGCCGGAGGTCAGAGGGAGGAGGCGGCGGGCCCTGTTTTGTTTCTCCAGAAAGGATGGCGGAGCGTCACCTTGACTCCACTGACGAGACAGGAAGCATCCTGCCAGATTTAAATTCTAATACAGAGATTAGTGGTTCCTTGGAGAGGACAGGAAGACAGCGTTTGCTCCTTTTAGAGGAGAGAAGAGGTCGTCAGTCTTGGCCGTTCGACTCTGAAGTCAAGCTGGAGGAGAGAGAAGATTCCACAGATGAGTTTGAGTTCAGCAACACCGGATACTCACAGTGTCCGAGAGACGGGAGGCATGAAGTTCGTCTGGAGTCGCCAATCCATCGAGACATGACTGGTATGTTATGTTACAAATCATTGGAGGCTGAAGGTAGCACCCACCAAATGCTCAAGATTGTTAAAAAACTGCATTTGACACATTGTGACTGGCAACGTGGCTGCAAACGTCCCCTATTATTATTATTATTATTATTATTATTATTATTATTATTGTTATTATTATTATTATTATTAGTAGTAGTAGTATTAGTGAGTGAGTATATTTTAAATGAATAGAGTACCTCAACCTTTACACCAAATGGCTTTTAACACTTTCCAGTTCTCATTGCAGATATTTTATTTCTATTTTATTTTATTTTATTTTAGCTCATTGTAGCTTCTGGCAGGTGACCCAAACATGTGTTTTAGAAATTGTACATGAGGAATACTTGATGATGTACACACATCTGTACACAGTGTATTTGTACAGACAAAACCACCTGACCTGACACACACAAACCTTTTTTCTCAGTTATTAAATTGGTTAAACAAGAGGAATAAAATCCACCCCTAACCCTAAAATCTTGCTTACGGTCTGCAGCTGCACAGCACCAGAGGCGCAATAAAAATGCAGTTTCTTTTCGTGCATATGACGACACATCTCTTCACTTCGTGGCACCTTAAATGGTGACATTTTTAAATCGCTGTCAGTAATGATCTCATGCCGGTACTGTTTTCTATCCTGTGTCACAGGTACTCTAGTGGAAAACAGTTTGAGCACTCCTCCTCCACATGTAGTACCACCTCCACCTGCTCCTCCTCCTCTTACCCAACCCACCGCCTCGCCTCTCCCTGCACCCCCAGATCCAAGCCCCAACACCCTCCCCGCCTCTGGCCGCCACCACATCGAGTCCACCTGCCTGGAACCCGACCTCAAGCACCTGTCGGAGTGCTTCCAGCAGCTGGTGTCGGAGACCCGGGGGTTGCTGGCGCAGCTGGAGAGTCAGCGGCAGGAGCAGGCTCGCTGGCACCAGGAGCTGCTGCTCCAGTGGCTGCAGAGGGAGGAGCGCCGGCAGAGGGAGACGGCTGAGAGGGAGGAGAGGAGGGAGAAGGCTCGCATGGAGCACGAGATCAGAGTCCTGGAGCTCCTCACCAGTCTAGCCAGAGAGCACAGATGTAAATGTGGAGGCAGCCAGACTGTAGCAGAGGCACCTGCTGGTCCGAATCATACCATGAACAAAGACGGAAATTAGGATTCACCCACACAAAGGACTTTTACAGTGGTTGACCCACAGTGTGGGGTGGCATTCAAGCTCAGGTGGAACCAAATAACAGCACTGATAAATGCAAACAGCCACATTCAGGGCGGCTCGGGTTAAAACGTCACCTCGAGTGACGTGGAGTGAGACTTAAAGAGCCTCAAAATCCAACAGTGTGACTAGAAGAAGAGGATTCTGGTCACACTCGGAGAGCTTAAAGAAGAATATACAGTTGAAGTTGAAGGAGAATCTGTCTCTGTGAAGGCTTTCAGGTGTCAGCTGATTGTACCAACATGGTGGAATTGTTTCAGGCACTTTTCTACAAATTAAAAATGATATTTTCAACCAGTTTCTGTTTTCCGCTGGAATCTGTTTGTCCACAGGCCTTTTGGTGCTGATGTCTTCGCCTGTAGTGATAGTTGTCAACATCAACACATCATTAAAGTGTCAGTAACAAGTGACAACATCATCACTTCTGTTAGAGCGTCGCTGCAGCGTTGCAGGTTGGTGAACTGTATGGAAGTAATGTCATAATAACCGCACACTGTTTATTACAGCTGGCAGAACAACAATTAACTTCAGCCACAGCTTCAACTCAGAAAAGCACATAAAGCTTATAAATCTGTACAGATGTAGAATACACAGACAGATAAATAACTTAATCACATTTGGTTTGTAATAATTCTACAATACATTGTCAAAAGCATTAGTTCTGACATTAATAGGGTGAAGTAAACTAAATATCTTCACCATAAGAAGTATTTATTGCTTCATCACTGCAGATCTGCCCTTCAACCAGAAAGTCACATGTTCAGTTCTCTGTGCTATGAGCGAGACACTGGGCCGCGACCCGGCTGCACACGGCCAACATTTTCCTGTAAATCCCTGCTGTTGGTCTTCACTGCTCGCTGGTGAGGCTTTATGGGAATGTAGCACTAACATATAGTCAGTGTTTTATTTATTTCCCTGCAGGAACATTTCAGCCTGGATGTCGCACTTGCATAAGAGACCTTTAGCACAGTTCTGACGGTCCAGTCGGGCTCTTTCTCCACCAGAGTGAGCATCTGATGTCTGCAGTCACACAGCGTGTTAGTGAAGTATTAACCCTTAGTGCTTTACGCATAATCATATGAGCTACACAACATTGTCTCTCCTCTGTGATGGGAACGTTTTGTTCCTGCGACGCCCTGATTTACACTCACACTTAACAGGGATCCTATCTATTAACGCTCCAGGCGGCAGCTGCCCCACACTGATTGTTACCTGAACAGGCAAACTGGAAATCAGCCATTCAGAACAGGCTGACCTGAAGATGGAGAGTGTGAACAAGTTTCTGAAAAGCTGAAACCAGACTGTAACCAACACTGGTCGGGCTGGTGTTGTGTGATACAGACACAGGAACAGTTAAAGGACACGGCTGGTGATATCCAGGGTTTTTTTCTTATTGTATACAAATCCCATGAAAAGGCTGAAACCAACATTTAATGTAGCCTCCTAACAACTATTGTGTGTGTGTACAAAGCCTGGTGTATCTTCTTCCTCTGTGCCATAGAGCTCCATTGTTGTCCAAATATTAATAAAAACACAACAATGAGCCACGCCTTTGCATTGGGTGATATGTCCCCCCTTACCAAGGACACACTCCATCTATGTGCCATGCTGCTCCAGATACTCACTAGAGCTCCAAATGTGGATTCGTCCGCAGAACAGTCCCCAACCAAATGCCCTCCTCCTTGTTTCAGTATGATTCCGGCTCCTCTGTCACGTTCTGTGTTGGCCGTTATAGCAAACTATACACACAATTGTGCTGTTTCTAAATGTGATCTTTTTCTTGAGAAACAATGTCGTGGTACAGACACGACCACTGTTTGCAGCGACATACATTGTGTTTGTGACCCATGATGAACATAATGTGCAGTCATGTCAGCAAGAGAAAAGCTGGATTAGTGCTTACACTTAAATCCACGCTAACACCAGATTATGTAAAACCTCTGGATGTGGATGAGATCCGGGATGATTTGTTGTTGTTTTATCATGGCTTATTACTCTGCTTGGAAATGTGGAGAAAGTCAGCCATGGACAAACAACTGTACAGCTAAACAAACATCCAGGCATACGCTTTGTACAGGTCACATTTACTTACTGTAAAATCTATCGTTTTCTCCTGTTTCCTGTTTGAGGATGAGCGTAACGGCTGTAGTCAACAAATGAAAGAAGGCTTTTGTGTTAGAATTGCGTATTTTCTGCAGATATAAAAGCATAAAGAACCTGGAAACCCCCATTTCTCCTGATTGCAGATGAGAAATGAATTGATTGGCCTGCCTGGTTGAGTAAAAGCTTAAATAAATAAAAGAGGACTAATAATCACACAGTGGCCCTGTACAACAGAACACGGTGATCAAAGGATTCAGTACAGCTGACATTTAAATACAATTGTGCTTTGCATGTTTATATCATTTCATTTGCACACTTTTTATAAATAGATATCAAATGATTGAGTCCCATTCTGGACTTTAATATAATGTTTCTCAGTTCTCTACAAAAGGCAGCTTCCTTTTTATGCGTCGGCCACTTAGAAACAGTTGTCACCTTGAATTATCCGGACAAACGCTGAACATCAGTGTTGGTCTGGAGAAGTGTTGTGTTTCACTGATATCATTTATACAAGTCTAATGGGTTTTACATGACCTGAACTCAGAACGAGGCGTGCAGACGTACAAAAGGGAGGAAGAGTTGGAGGGTGGATAGTAATAAGGGAGGAGGGGGGGTAAAAGGGGAAGGGGGCACGAGAGGGAGGTGAGCAGCATATCATTTAAATAATTGTAACCTTGTTAGCTTGGAGCCAATGTTCCTGTACACGTTTTATTCTACTGTTACTATTATTACTGTTACAACTATCATGGATCAGCATGAAAGTTGCTACAGACATTCGTGGTCTCCAGAGGATCCATCATACTGACCAGTGAGGTTGACTTCTGTGTTTTTGACTGAAATGTCTGGACAGCTACCGGATCGTTATCTTTGGTACAGACGTTCATGTTCCCATGTTTGAATTTGTCTAGTAGTTTGGTAATAATTATAATAATATATAATATATATAAAATTGTAAATAAAACACAAGAAAATGCTATATGATATATACGGAAGAGGATTAGGGCCACGTGTGAAATTTTTTTTTGAGTTTAGAATTTTTTTTTTTTATGGCAGAATTCTGACTTTATTCTATATAAAAAAAAAATTTTAAGTAAAAAAATAAAGTCAGAATCCCCCCCCAAAAAAGTCAGAATGAAAAAAAAAGTCAGAATGAAAAAAAAAAAGTCTGAATGCAAAAATAAAAAGTCTGACTTTTTAAAATATTATAATAAATAGAATAAGATCAAATAAACTTTCCACACAAACAGACAAAGTGTTAATCCTGAGAAAATAGAGATGTTCCCTTTGTGTTTTTCATGCTGTCGCCTGTTTTAAATGTTTCTTTTGAATTTCGATGCAAGTGGCGCCACTTCACCTGGAATCAGTGCAGCCTAATTAAAGCGAAGTGAAGTGAGAACTGAAACATATGAGAGGAAGGATGATGGAAAACCCCGTCGTTGTGGGAATGTGGATGGAGAAAGAGAAAGAGAAATGAAATTGAAAACGAGAGGGGGAGGATGAGGCAGAGGGGCGTGGGCTGGGGGTTGGTTCTCTCCTCTGATTGGCTGCTGCCTCCCTCACAGTACAGTGTCGAGGCTGGTCGCGGCTCCGGAGCGCACACACGAGAAGGCGGCGGCGGAGCGACACACGGCCGGAGCTGTCATTCGTTCATACTGCTGCTTCTTCTGCCCCGAACAAACCCGCTGCTCTGAACCCGAGAACACACGCCTTTTCCTTCCTTCTTCTCCACCTGAATCATGCTGCAGTGAGTGTCCGCAGCGGGGAGGGACTGCTGGCTTTCACCGCCTCCATTCATTCGCATGTAAAAACAGAAAAAGGAGAAAAGTCTCGGCTGTTTCGCACATTGTGGGAGAGGAGACGAGAGGAGATTCGCACCTGGATTGCTGCTTGTTGAGGTGAGCTGTGGTGATTCATCAGGAGAGGGGTGTATTGAATGGTGGGTTGTTTGTGCACACTTGGAGAGCCCGGAGGAGCGGGTCCGACATGCGCGCAGGTGGTTGAAAGAGCGCACTTTATTGAGTGTCTGCAGCGTTTGTTAATGAACGCTGACTAAACGAGTCTTTTCCCAACGTGACTGTGAATATTAAGACTGCAGCTTGACTTCCACGTGTTGAATGTGAACATATCCTGCAGTGTGCGTGCTGGCGGTGCATCTTCAACGACTTGATCACAATCTGTAGCCACCAGAGTCCAAACAAAGAAAGGCGATGATGCCCCAGACTGAGTAGCTGGTGCTCTGTTCCTCTTCCCTAAGTCACCCCTCAAATGTTCCCCAATAATGGGATTTTAGACATCAGTGTCCATGGCGGACTATTTTTAACTCCCCTACCTCTTGGCTAAGAGGATTTCCCCCCCTCTCCCGGTCTCTGCTCCCGTGCAAGACAGTGAGGGATCAGTGTTAATCCCACATCTCTGCTGAATAACTGCCCTGTTGCTGCTTGCTTTCCATCCCACTGTTCTGCATTACAAGCGTTGGCTTTTCCTTAATGTGCTGACAAGTTAAATCCGTTTATTGGTGATTTGGCAGGAGGCTGATGATGTGAGGAGGGGGGGGGGATGATTTATTGTTGCTGTGGATTACATGTTACTTTACTCTGGGGTTGTAGTAGCGCTCTTTGTACACAATTCAGACAAACGGAGACTTTGGGGCAAATAAGAAGTTTCCTATCCTGATGTCTGGGCCTGATGTTTGGTGGAAGGCAGTGGAAGTGCTCCAGCTCCAGTTTAGCTGTGTTTACATGTGATAATCTCACCACAAGGTCTCTTTAATGGCTGTTTGGGTGATTTGAATCAGCAGAGTCTTCCTAGTTGCTGCAGATGCTCAGATGTCCAGGTTGCGGAGCACTTTGTGGTGCGACGTAACAGCAGGTCCTGACTACAGATGATAATGCCGATGTCCAAAAGAAAACTTTACACCTTTCAACCAAACCAGTTTCAACAAACACGTCTAGATGCATATTGGATGAAGCCTCAATACACTGAGTTTACTGTCTCACATCAAGACTCGGGTAGAAATGTGTCTGGTTGGCGGTTACTACTCCCAGCATACACTGGTTGTTAAGTCCAGTATTTTAGAGGTTTCAGGGGGAGAAGCCATGAAGGTGTTTCTGTGCAGGAGGGGGGGGGGGGGGGTCATGTGGCTGTCGAGGACTGATGACACTAGGTGACTAAATGGAAGCTGTGGTTTTTCCCACTTGGTGCAAACAGCTGCAAACACTGTGAAGATGATTGTGTAGACTTCGGGGGCTTTAACGGTGACGATTTGGTCACCGTCTTTAAATGCTACTGTTACGTGTGTAAATGCTAATCAGGCTAGTAGATGGGTAAACACAGGCCTTGCTGGCAATACCCAGAAATTATGAATCAACTTACTAATTTACACCTGAGCAAATTAGTTAACTCGTAGTTCGGTGAAGCGATTTGATGTTCACATTAAAAGCCAACACTCCCGTGTTTACCCAAACTTCAGCCTGACATTTTTAGTATCTTTGGAGCAAAGCTCAGCTGCATGCTGGGAGTTGATGGAGCCAGAGCTGTATCTGAGGTGAGAGCCCGTCTTTTCTGCTGTTTCTGTTCCACTCTGAACTTGTGATGCGTGCGTACTTAACGCAGGAGCTGTACTTGGTTATCTGGCTGGATGAGAAGATGTGGAGTTTCATGTTCCACCCAGTCCCACCTTTTGATTGGCTGCATTTTCTACTCGATGCTCTGGACCCTTGTTGGAGCACTTGTGACCACACACCAGCTTCAAACACCACCACCAACCGGCCGTCTTAATTTAGACTACTTCCACTATCCCAGCGTGGCCTCTTCACCCTCTTGTGCAGCCACTCGGCTGTATCTCACCCTCATTTCCTCAAGCCACGGATGAGTGAAATTCCTCATGCCTCTCAGTGTTTACACAGTGGAGGGGGGGGCTGTTGATTTACTCCTGGCCCCTCAAAGTGTCTCTGTGCCTGCATCACATTCCCCCCTGCTGCAGCCTCCTCCTCCACTCCTCCTCTTCAGCTTTGTGATCCTGTGGGCACTGCTTCCCAGGCTCAGTGCTGTTGCACGTTTCAGGAAAGGAAGTTTTATTGCATTACAAATCTCCGAGCTGTGACCTGCGTCCTCGTGGTTGCAGGAAGATCATGGACGTAGCATCAGGGAAGTGCTGTAAGTTAAGGTGAGCGTCTCGGGGAGCACAGGCCTCATCACGAGCGGTCGTTAGCACCGCGGGCAGGGTGGGAAGAGCCTCCGTCAGCTCTTTGATGGCTCGTATTTTTGAGTGAGAGACCAGACTCCCATCATTCACCCTCTGGGGGGGGGCGGCCACCCATACGTTTGGAGACTGAATTACCTGCAGGCTGGTGTCATTGATGGCTCTGCAGCCTGAAGGTCATTTCATGTAAATGCTGGGGCGTTTACTCCGGATTTAACATCTGTCGTCCGGTTTGGTGCTTTTTTAAATACCCGTTATCCTTCTCCTCAACTTTTAGCCATGGTCAGTACAACATTATTTCAGTTTCTTTGTCATGTTGCCTGTTTGAGTGGCGTGCATCTCATCACCTCCCAGTGTAAATACCACGAGGAAGCCCTGAGTCAGACGAGCATCTGAGACTCACTGCCATGTGACGATCAGCCGTTCAGGCTTTAATAAGAAAGTGTCTGTGCAAACATAACAACAGGCTTGAGGTTGAATAATTAAAGACACAAAGTCTTGAACGTTTGGAAAATGCTTAATTTTAACCGTTCTGTTTTCAAGGTTTGGGAAATATGCTTGAATTAGAATTTTCTCCTTGAATAACGCTTGACTTTCAACACAATCCCTCATAAACCAAACACATTTTAATACTTTGAATCAAACAATCCCGTCGTCATGTATGTTTGACCCAAATTAAGTGGGGAGCTGTGGCATGTTGTTTGTTTACCTTCAGCTGCCACCGAGCCGGCAGCAACATGCGAAGAGTTTGCTTTTGTCAGCCCCGGGGACTTGACATGTGGTCCCCCACCCCGCCCCCCCAACCCCCTCACCCTTCACCACAACTGCTACTACTCTGTTGTCGCTGCTTGTGAGCATCCCGCGCTTTGTTTTCAGGATTATGGTGAACGCTGCACCCGGCATGTGTGGAGCACAGCGGAGGACAGACTCTTGGCTTTAGTGCAGAGATGGTGCTGGTGGTGCTGGTGTTAGCAGAAGCCTCTTGCTGCACAAAACTAAATTAATTAGCCTTTTCTTTGGCCTGAAAATAGGTTCTCTGTTTTTGCAAAAAGCTTCTTTTCTTTTTGGTCTTTCTTGTGTTTGTTTGAAGAAGTATAAAGGCCGAGTTGTGTGTACAGCCAGACTGAACGGGAGAACATTATGAAGAAACTCAACAGTTTTTAAAAAGCCAGAGAGCAAGAGACGGAGAGATTAGAAAAGAGGACAAAGTGCAACATCTGATCTGTGTCCCTTTTTTATCAAAAGTTTTGTTAACACAGATTCCCATACCTCAACTCAAGTCCTTGGATACCCAAATGAATACCAGCGCTCCCTGTTTATTCTCCATACCAGGTGCACCAGGTGTCGTCTTCCAATTGCTTATTTTGTCTGAACAACAGTTAAAAACCCAGTGGGATCCAGTTAATAATACCAATATGAGAAGGAACAGCTTCAGATCCTCACACTGGAGAACCTGGAACCTGTGACTGTTCAGTTCATTAAGTAAATCAAGTATAACTCAAATGGAAAAATGACAACAAAGATGGAGATGTGGGTTCATTTTCTGTTGGTGGACTGATCGTTTGAGCTCCAACCAAATCACCCCGCCCCCTTTTCATGGTAAGCAAAGCTCGGGGGGGATCGGGGTTTGGATCTCAGCTGGGAAAAGAGAGAGAGGCATGTTCTCAGTCCTCGATCACCTGCTGCTGTTGATGTGCTCTTCATCTTAACCCCGGTGGTTTGGGTTTGTTCAGAGCTGCTCTGTGGACAGTCGATGTCTGTGCTACTACGTAAGAGTCTGTAACTAAGTGTGTGTGTGTGTGTGTGTGTGTGGTGCAACACTGCCAAGAAAAGAGAAAAATAAAGCCCTCAGCGGCGTAAACAAACACCCCACAGCAGTTGAGTTGTATCAGGGCACCATGAGACCCGTGATCTCCCCGTCTCACTCTCTCTGCGGGGAAGCCACATGGTGCAGCAGATGCTTGGGCCACGGTGCTCTGACTCCTCACACTCGCCTTTTCTCATGGAAATGGCCTCGGCTGTCTGGCTGAATAATAGCGATGGTCTGAGCGTGCACGCGTGCATTAGGGAGCGGCAGGAGTGTGAAAGTGGAAGTGTGGTTGGAGGCTTTACGTGAATAAACTGGGTTTGTTTTGGTACCTGTGTGTTCCTGCAAAGCAAACAGAACAGCGTCTTGTGCTTTTTAAAGGTTAAACTCAAGACTGAGGCGGTATTACATCTGTTCATTCTCTCTCTTTGGTCTGATCAGCAGATGTTTATCCCTCTGTTTTCCTTTTCTGCAAATCAAAATAACATCACAGGACAATGAAATGCTAAATGTGCTTGTTAGTGTGTGTGCGCAGGTGCAGTTTACTCCTCCTGGCATCCCCGTATCCGTCCCTGGCAGCACTGCAGTGAGTCAGCCGCGAAGGCTTCCTGACTCGGCAGGCGGCCACGGGGTAGCATATTGTCAAGGAGGCGGGGGTGTGGAGGGTTGTGACGGTGTGTTTTGGGGGGCACGCTTGTTGCACCCCCACCCCAGTGTGTGAAATGGGCCTTTTCAGGAGGCGTTTAGCTCAAACTTGCAAAGAATACAGCGTGGTTCCTACCTCAAACGAGAGTTAGTTCGCTGTCTGATCAGACAATAAATGAACAGGGTTACAGGCATCGAAACCTTCTGCACTTGACAGTTTTCAGATTTTTTAATACGATATTTTTGGTAAGAAGCAGCTTCTTGTGCCACCTCCTCGTAGCTCGGCAGCATCATGTCTGGTGATCTACTGACAAAGCTGTGATTGCTTGGAACGTCCTGATCAGTGAGAGGTGGATTATGCTGCAGGAGAAGAATATGGCAGCGTGCTCCTCTGCTTGTTTCATGTTCAGCCTTGCATCATGATTTGATCTGCCTGTTTGAGACACACACACACACACGGCAGCAGTGGAAGTGAACGGGCACCGTGTGTCATGACGCCCGGTTACAGGGTGGCCCATAATCGCTCACCAGCTCTTGCACGTTTGTGTTGCACTTTCGTTTAAGTGTCTGCACGTTCAAACACATCGACAGAGCTTTCTTTGTGCGTCAGAAGACCTTTTTGAAGGAAACTAGAGATTTATAGTAAAGCGTGAAATATGAAATCTCTATCGGTTTTGTTTTCGGAGAACTTGGTTATTTCCCAACAGTTCCATCAGTGGCATGATGAACACTGTTTGCATGCAGTTAAGTTTTGGCTATAACTTGTCGTGGTTTTGTAGAGCAAGGCACTAATTCTGCCAGGGTTAAGGGTTCAGTTCCCTGTAAAGCACGGTGGGGTCAAAACTGGACAAAGTGTCTGAGCGGTCTACTCTGTTTTAGAAACTCATGAAACTTTCTGCTTTTTACCGTTTTCAGTCAACCATGTGTTACGTCCAAATAAACTAAAACACAGGGAACTTAAAATAGTGGGGATCCAGAGGAAGAAGGGTGGTCCAAACCATTTCCCTGTCTGTGTTTGTGTCTGAGAGCTATTCTGGGTTTGTTTGGCCGCCCTGCATCAGTGTCTGTCGGAGGTGAAGTTTGACCTGAGCGACTCTTCCTGTGTTTCTTTGCAGGACAACATGCCTCAGACACCACCGTTCACGGGGCAGCTGAACACCAGCGGCTACAACAAGAACCTCTACCAGACCAAGGAAGAAGGCTTCCCCGGCCTCTACTATCATGACAACAACCTGGTGTCCGGGTCCCTGGAGGCCCTCGTTCACCACTTGGTCCCAACTGTGGACTATTATCCAGATGTGAGTAATGGTTCTTCTACATCTTACCTTTCTTTTCTTCTTTTTTTAATCTCTGGTGGTTTTATTTTCCTTTGCAGTTTCATCAAAGTAAGAAGACGAAGCCCTTTTTCTTTTTGTTCTATCTGAGAAGCTCTGGAGCTTTGAGACCCTGTTAAGTGCCAAAGTCGTTTTCATTTCCTTTTTTCTTTTTCTTTCTTGCATCTCCTTTTCTTTCCATACGTCTGGGATTAAACGTTTTAACTCCCCTGTTCTTGCTATTTATATAGGTTTGTTGTTAAGGTATCATTGCCCCCAGTGGGTTTTGTTTTCATCTGGTTTTAAAGAGATTTTCAATCTTAAATGATCAATTTGCCATCATGATTTTGCTCTTGTGTTTCTACAGAGGACGTACATCTTCACCTTCCTGCTCAGCTCGCGCCTCTTTATTCCCCCATATCAGCTCATGTCGAAGGTGTGTCACCTGTGCATGGAGCAACAGCGACTCAGCGATCCCCAAGCTGACAAGGTGTGCACAACAAAACCAAATCAAATGTCTCTGTCCTCGCTGTGAACAAAATCTGGACCTTTACACATTCTGCTTTTGGTTTACTTCTGTTTATCTTGCATTGTCAGATGAGAGTCAGGAAGATTTCTCCCAAGATCCTCCAGCTGCTGACGGAGTGGACGGAAACCTTCCCATATGACTTCAGGGACGAGAGGATGATGCGGAGCCTGAAGGAGCTGACCCACCGGCTGGCCAGTGGAGACGAGGTCAGTCCTGGCTCTTCTTGCTCGTTCATGCCGCTCATCGTAGACATGCAATAAAAAGGTCACTCATACTGAATGGGTTAAGTAACAGTTGCCTGCTGATTAGATACTGTTCAGGTGTTATCACCAGCAGTGGTGAGCTGTTTTTGTAGACGGCACATGCAGCAAAGCTACTGGCGCAGGCAGATTTTCGCTGATAGCTGTGCAGGGAGGTGGTGCGGGCAACAAAGCAGGTTTTGAGGCTGGCTGAGTTGAGAGAAAAGCTTCATTGTTCATGGACTGGATGGCTTTTCTGTCATCTCTGTGGCGCTCCTTCCTAGGCAGCGTTTGAATTGTTCCACTGCTGCAGAGCTGAATGTCACTGGCTTAGCGCGTCATTAGCCGCCGCTGTGCTTTTGGGATAAAAGTTTTTTTAGTTGGGTAGAGGTGTTTTTGTCCTGCATCCTCTGTTGTCTCCACTGGGAGACGTGTCGATGTAGAAATGTTGTTTTAACAAGCTGTGACTCATGTTAGCACAAAATCAGCACATTCGTTTGTGTTTTCCAGATTTAGAAGAGAACATCTCTCATGGACCTAAAGCTGGTAAGCCATTAGCTTACCGTAGCACATAAACTGGAAGTTGAGGGGGGTTCAAAAAGCCCCTACCGGCACCTCTAAAGCTCACCAACATGTCCATTCACAATCTGTACACACACAGTTCTGTGTGTTTTTAGGAGTTCTGTGCAGTCGTTGTTTCTTGGCAAAACCCTGGTTAGCTGTCTCCGGTCTATGTGCTAAGCTAAGCTAATCTTCCCTGACATCTCTAGCTCTGTACTTTACACACAGATACAAAAGTGGTAGCAGACTTCTCTCTACACTCTCTGTACACTCTTTGTGTACAATGTCCTCTGCACTATTTTTATATAGTGACTGTTTTCTTTCTTTTTTTCAAGTAGCATGTTCTTATGCAGAACAAGCTACTTTTATGTTGGTATTTTGACCACGTCGGTCTTAAAAATGGGATTTAATCTCAAAGAATCCTTCCTCCCTTAAAATAGCAAAGTAAAAACAAGAAACGTACTTTCCAAACTACAATGTCTGTAGGTTTTCCTTCTCAGTGCAGTGTTTCTCGGGGGGGGGTTCACAGTTTTTACGTCTTTCTGCTTCAGTTGGGTTAGAATAACTACATATCAAATGTTCTTTTCCTTCGGTCTAGACAGATAATTTGGTTAGTCACCATGAATAGGGATTCTTTCAGTGCTTGTCCTGATGGATGCACATGTTTCGGTGCGCTCTGCTCAGGAATGAGTTGCGTGTCCAAGTTAAGTGTGTGTATTTTGGGGGGGTGGTGTTAACAATAAGGCAGCAGGGGCTTGTTAGGAGCAGACAGTGTCCATCTGTCCTGGTGGAAGACATCGCATCTTCACCGCTCAACACGAGAAAAACACAACCCACCCCTCCCCGCTGTTTGGAAATGCAGGTTTCACAACACTCATCAATAGTACAAGCATGGGTATTGATCCTAATTTAATCCAGAAATCAATACGTTCCTCACATGACACATTTACAGCTCCTCTTATGTACTCTCCTTGTGCACACACACACACACAGTCTCAGTCCGTTGATGGTCACACAAACATCTTTTGATTTCACAGTTGGTTGGCTGCAGTTGGCATTAGCACCACCCCTCCCAAAGGTATTTTTGACGGTTGAAATCAACTCCAAACGAAAGTCACTTAGCAAAAGATTCCCTGGTACTTTCCCATGAGGTGATATCCTGCTCGGAACATTTATCAAAATAAGATAATGGTTAATGATAAGCTTTAAAAAAACACCTGTGTGGCTATGTGGCTCGGGTCTATGTCTACACTCTTAGTAGTGTTCATCGCTACAAACAAGTTTGAACAAGACGAGGAACGAGATCGTGTACAAATTCCAGGAAAAAGTGTTTTCAGTAAGGTGAGACCCTTATCTCTATGTAGACAAGTGGATCCAATCCATGCCAACAAGAAGTCATTAGAGAGCACCTGCACTCATTAACCCTATATTAAAGTACCAATAGTATTAAAGTACTATGCTAAACCTGGTAGGTGAAAGTTGAACTAGAAAGTTGATCAATTATGTATTTTTTTACTTTCAAGAAACCCGTCCAGTCGTGTGGCTGCTTGAAATCCTCTGCTGTTCTAGCAACGTCCTCAGACCTCAGCAACAACGGTTGGACTGTCCTTAATAATTTATGTGGGAAACATAACGGTTAACAGAAGTTTTGCCATGTGGTATAAACTGACCAAAAAGTTACGAACACGAGACAAAGCAACCTTTTACAACATTTGCAGCAGATGTTCTGTAATATCATGAATGCCAAACAGGGCATGTGCGCTCATGATCAGCACAGCGTGACCGAGAACTTGTTTTTCTTTTCTTTTTTAAATGATTGGTTCTTGGGGAAGCATCGGAGCTGGTTCACAAATTGCCACAAGTAAATGTTAAGGAAGTAGAGTAGTGATGGTGTTTATTCGTGTGTCCACAGATGATAACCCGTGATATTAAAACATGACTCTTCGCTCTGGGTAGTGCGAACGCCTCGGGACATTTCTTAGAAGAAGAAGCCCAGCGGTCTGAGTTTAAGGCATTTGATCAGAACTGATTTGCAGTCACGTTTCTCCCAGATTCTCCAAAACAAAACACAGACGTCGAACCACACGCAGGTCTGGAGTACAGAGTGAGATGCTGATTCTTCAGAGCGTCGACTGAAGCACATTGGGAAAGGGTTTGAGTCCAGAATAGATGTCCTGAACATCTGGTCAAGGTCGGGTCCAGACCACACTTAAAAACATCCCAGGACCTTGATCTCTGTAGTAAGACTGTCATTATGGATGTGGTTGGATATATAGAGAAGCAGCAGCAGCCGAGAAGAAAACAAGCGCTGTGATCTTGATCTGACCTCATTTGGCAGCACAGAGTTCCTGCCTTTCCCTCAAAATGTGCAGTTGTAAGTTATTTTTTTGCTTTGCTAAGACAAGTTGGGTTGATTTAACAGATCCCACATTATATATCCACTTTGGATGTCTGGTACACTTGACAAAAGGCAGACGCTATTGTTCTCAATCCAAATGGTGCATGCACAGTATGATTGTTATGACGGGTGCCTCTGCAGTGTATATGAGCGTTTTTTAAAGTTTAAATGGTCTTTGCACTTTGAATAAACGACTGTTTTCTTCAGAGCTCTAGACTTGAGATTAGAAAGACATGGACTTGAGGCTGTTTTGAAAGTTCAGAGACCTGAAAGACGTGACTCGTGACTTGGCATCGTGATGTGTTTGTAGATAAAATAATCCTGCACAGTGCAGCTTCTTACTATCTGTTCATTAGTGCTGCTCGGCTAACCTGCTAAAAACAGTCCGGCCTTTTGTGTGGGTCAGGTGGCGCTCCACAGGAACCAATGGCACTCGGCCAAGAAAAACAAGAGCTCTAGTGATACGATGGCGTGGAGGAACCACACGCTCAGTCGTACTGAGCAGCCGTCTGCCACCTCGGGATCACTGCCAGGGTCGATAACGCAGGGAACGGCATGCCCCTGCTAGGCCCCCTCTTTCCTAACGCCAATAGTTCTGAGGAGGAAAATGTGTTGTCTCCAAGATCTGTGACTATATTTATCCAACCCTGGCCCGTCCTCTGTTTGCAGTGGGGACAGAAGCTACGGCAGATGGCTGACTTTGAAGTGGCAACTGCAGCGATTTTCACTGTTGTCCGACTGTGCAGTAGTGTGGTCGCACATTAGCTAAGTGTATACAGTGTTTACACTGATGGTACAATATCCGAATGAAGGTATTTCATGTTTATCTTTTAATCTCTCCATGTTTTCAGTCTCTCCATTCAATTTAAAATGAAACCGAAAACAGCAGGAGGGAGGAGAACATACAGGAGTACAGTTAATACAAAGTAATAGTAGTGGTAATGGTATTGATGTTAATATTAATAAAAATAATGCTAATAATGAGAGAAATGGCAGCAGCGGCTGTTGAAATACCTGTAGAAAGCAACAGAAGGAGAGAAAGATGAATTAGTAACAACCATTAGTGGAATGAGTGTGTACAGATGGAGAGGAGCTCAGTGCATCATGGGAAGTCTCCCAGCAGTCTTGGCCTATAGCAGCATAACTAATATGAGGCTCAGGGTTCACCTGAGTAGTGTAGTGTAGTCCAGTAATAGGAATTCAAAAGCAATTAAATAATGGTCCGGTAAACAAGGACTCTGTGGAAAGACTGTTAGATGAAGATCAATAACAATGCCGATACTCGGCCGCAGTTGGTTTTAGTCACTTTTCAAGCAGAAGCTTGAGCTCTAGAGTGCAGGAGATCATTTCATACGTCTTCTCTCTGATCTCCTTCAACCCTGCTTTTCTTTTCCTGCAGCCTCTCTGTCTCTCTCTGTCTCTCTCTCTCTGTCTCTCTCTCTCTGTCTCTCTCTGTCTCTCTCTCTCTCTCTGTCTCTCTCTGTCTCTCTCTGTCTCTCTGTCTCTGTCTCTCTGTCTCTGTCTCTGTCTCTCTCTCTCTCTGTCTCTCTCTCTCTGTCTCTCTCTGTCTCTCTGTCTCTGTCTCTCTGTCTCTCTATGTCTGTCTCTCTCTCTCTCTCTCTCTCTCTCTCTCTCTCTCTCTCTCTCTCTCTC
>JAVQJD010104624.1:0-30211 GCA_036023655.1 Nannoperca australis
TTGGGTCTTTGTGTGTGTGGAAGTTGGTCTCGACCGGCTCCATGTGATTGAGTGCCCTGAGATAACTTTGTTATGATATGGCGCTATATAAATAAAATTGAATTGAATTGAATAGAAACATTGTGGTATGTTTGATCTATAACAATAAACTTTGACACGTTAACCTGTACACAGTGGTATTCGTGTCATTATTTCTAATTTGACAGTATCCAACATAATTATACATTCAGTGTACCTGTTTATACACACACAAAACGGTCATAGTTACGGTGAGGGAGGAGACGCCTCACAGGTGGACAGTAACGCAACTCTAAATGATTAAGTCAAAATATCATCATCATACATCATGTGATTTTTAGCTCCGGAGTTATGTTATTAGTTTCATCTGGGCTTTTTTATGCTCCTGTGAAAAAGGTCTAGTGTTCGTTTTTAATATGCAACACTACTTTGACACCACTATGATGTACAGTAAGATTTATATGAACTGGTTCTACTCTACAAATCAAATCATGCACACATTCTGGTGGGCATAAACATGGCCGTGTAAGAGCATACTAAGACATGGAGTAGCTTCTATAAAAACCTGTATTATCTTTTTGAACTTCTGAGCACATGCCTGGAGCTCCCTTACTATCAGTGATATAGAGCAGGTTTGACTGTAAATCTTTGTCTCCAACGCTCGAGAGACGGCTCTGGTCATGGCCATAATAAGCAGTCAAATTATTCACCTTCCTCCTGCAGACCAGATTCTGTTTATTCTCATCCGTTTACTGATTTATTGAGTCAATTTCCCAGCTCACATAAACGCTGAGGCGCCGGTTGGCTGACACTTCACCACTGTGGCGGAAACATGTCCTAGATTCTGCACATTAGCCAGCTGCTCAGGCCCTATCCTGCTATCATTGCTCCTGATAGGTACCATGGAGAACACAGTCTGTTCAGTGTGACTCATGTTTTAGACACATGCTTTTCCTGGAGCTGATGTCCAAACTTGCCAGAGGTGTTAAGGTGTGAAACAGAGCTGTGAAAAGTCCTCCTACTACTCCTCCTGAGTATTGATCTCAAGGCGCAGATGAAAATCATCACTTTCTGATTAGTTTCGAGTACAGTCTTCCACATTCGACACAAATCTAGATGAGCTCAACGAAGCGTAGAAAAGCTTCTCCACAGCTGGTCATCTCATTTCATTTTTTTACATTTATATTTAACCAAGTATGGTTTGGAATAGCTCGCATCCTGAAATGGAAATTTGGGATGAACACAATGGGAACTTGGCTCCATCATTGTCACCCCGGGAGGGAATAAGTGACTCATGCAGCCACACCAGAAGAAGAGAGGATGAAGGGGGGTGGGAGGAAGAGAACAGAGGAAATGTAAACCAAACAACAATAACACAGGTTTATTCCGACACTTACCCATCTCCAAACACACACACTGTATATACATCTTTGATCTTACTTTGGTTTTTTTTTCATTATGCAATTGTCTTTCCTGGAGTGATGAAAAGCACATGGCCTTTGCTTACATGTTCCCATTATAAAGTAATAACTTCCAAGCGGGCCTTGCAGGCCTTTTCCAAATCTAGCCGAAGAGCAGGGCCATTAATCAAACCGTTACACCCAAAAGAGTTTCTCCCGCTAAAGAAAGAGCAAATATATCTCTCTATAAAAAGACACAGTGTTTAGATCCAATCAGAGGTTAGACGTGTAGCACAACCTCAGTCACTGCAGAAACAGATCAGTGTTTTGAATGTTTGAAATGCCAAATTGCCAGTTTAAAGCTGCATGAACTGATATTTTTGCCACCAGGGGACAGTAAAAAACTGAAAACACAACGTTTATTTTTATATTAACAATGGATAAAACAACTATGCAGAATGTCTAATCAGTCTTGTTTCCAGCAGCAGCAGCAGCTGTTTTCAGTGAGACAGCTTTTTTTGACTGAAAACAGCCATTTAACATATAACATATGGATTAGCACAGCTTTAAGCCATAAACATGGAGCTAAAATGTGGTTGTGTCACTCTAAACTGGTAGAGCTCGACCAATTTAAAATGAAACAACATTCCAACTAAGCCGTTAATCTTTTGGTGTCTTAATGATATTCTAACCATTTGTCCCAGAGGTTTAGCAGCAAAGACAGTTTCCACCTTGCTTCATTTCCCACCAAACCTATGATTCCTCCACCACACACACATTGAGGCTCAGAGCTAAGCCAGCCCTACGTGCTACATGCCTTGCAGTTCCCACATCATTTTAAAAGAACTCTGCAAATAAATACCTCTGATCTTATGTGATGAAAAAAAACACATAAAAAACCTGAGATATTTCCACTGTTAAGCAGGTCAGAAGGCAGAACAAGGAGCAAGACCAGAGGAGGAGGAGACAGAGGCCTTATATAGTCAGAAGAAATTCATCCTAGAGCTCAGATAGCCAGGACTTTGGGATGCCGACCTCTCTAAAGTTCACTCATCATCTGCCAGAACTGATGGGCTTTTTGAAGATAACAGGAAAAATGTCAAGAATCATGAGCTCAGAGAGGAAAAACATGAGGGAGAACAGAAGAACTGATGTTTATGTGTGCAAAGTTGTGTACGAGAGAAAGAATCTGATCTCAAAAAGGTGAAAAAGAAACCGAAAGCACAGATGACAGAAGACAGAGAAGTAACACACAGTCCAAAAGAAAACTGACCAGTCCACAAGCCAAATTCTCCGCTTCCCTTAGCTGGCCCAGCCAATCACAACAGTCCACTCTCAAAGAGTGGGGTTAAAGGTGAGGATTTCCTGGCTTTAGCTTTCAAGCTCTGTCCCCCAATTCCAGGAACCAGTTCAGATTCAGCCCACAAGTCCCATGACCTCGTAGGGACTGGTGCCGCCGGCCCGATGCTGGACTGTGGGATCTGCGCCGACTTTTTTTTCATGCGACGGCATGTGTTTATTTATACTAGCTTCAGTAGGCGGCACTGTTGACATGTGAAAAATCATCCGAGAGGAGGGGTTGTCAAAGTGTGAGAGTTGACACGTTCAGTCTGGCACTGGTTTAATGAAGCTGTGCCACTGGAGGATAAATAGTTTGGACACAAATGGAGGGAAAACGAGGCTGACTTGGATCTTTTTGCCAGGACCTCAAATTCCCTTAGTGTCGTTAAGACAACAGTCCTCTTAAGTTCTAATGTTTTACATGCCAGCACCACTTTTCTTTCAGTGCTGTGTAAAAGTCTCACTCAGAAAGAATTACACTCCATTATGTATTCGCTCCAATAACACAAATACACACATAGTCTGGGCACTTAGCTGCACTACAGTCCAGTATCACACACACAAACTCTTCCTCCTCCTTGAAAAAGCAAAACTCTCCTGGCTTCATCACTCCCTCACACACAGGAAACTTAAACACACACATGGGAAACCCTGTTATGGATAGCTGTGGTTGTGGTCTGTCTGTTTGGCAGCCCCCATCCTCATTCAAGGATCGTACTCACCCCATGGTGGTAGAAAGAAGTCCTTCTGGCTCTGCTGAGCAAACTGTGCAGCTTCAACATACACACTCATGCACATCCACTGATGGAGTGTAACAAGGGGATTTCCTCCTCGGGCTTCTCCCCTCTGTTTTTACCCCCCACCCTCTTTCCCTGGCTTTAGAAGCATCCTTTTTTGGAATTAGAGGGGGAAGAGAAAATAAAAAAGAGTGTTAGAAAGTGAGTAAGGGAGGCAGAGAAAGGATCATAATAATTGCTCCCTGTGTCCCACACCTTAGCAGCCTCCTGTGATACACCACTCAACCTCCACCATCCCCTCCCCTCTCTCCTCCTCCTCTTCAGCTTGGAGACTGTGCAGGCCTGCAGGGAGGCTGTCTGGACTGGAACACCCCTTTTCCCCCACTGTCTTTAACTCATTCTCCTCATTTCACATGAGAAGATTTTGGATATATGAATGACTTTGGCAGACGAGTCATTTAGCTATCTTGACTGCTTTATTTCTTTATTTTTCCAAGAATGACGAGACAGTGTTGGTTAACACTCAGGAATCAGTCTGTGTATCAACTCTGCCAACAACTTAATTGCACTCACCTTGCATCTCAACTGTACAACAGTCTCAAATTAGGATGAAGAAGGACGTTACTGGCAAACCCTCAGGACCCGGATGGAAAACAAAACATTTCTACTGGGAATAGTTATCTAAAGCCCTCCAGTGGTGTGCCTTTACTTCTGTTAGAATTGACCTCTTTGGTCCTTCCTTCCTGCTGCTGTCAGACTCTACAACCAGCACTGCTCCTGGTGTACATACACAGACTGATAACTTCACTGTGCAATAACAATATCACTGTGCAATAACATTATATCACTGTGCAATAACATTATATCACTGTGCAATAACATTATATCACTGTGCAATAACAATACCACTGTGCAATAACAATATTGCTGTGCAATAACATTATATCACTGTGCAATAACAATACCACTGTGCAATAACATTATCACTGTGCAATAACAATACCACTGTGCAATAACATTATGTCACTGTGCAATAACATTATATCACTGTGCAATAACATTATCACTGTGCAATAACAATATCGCTGTGCAATAACATTATCACTGTGCAATAATAATATCACTGTGTAATAACAACACCACTGTGCAATAACATTATCACTGTACAATAACAATATCACTGTGCAATAACATTATCACTGTGCAATAATTAATACCACTGTGTAATAACAATACCACTGTGCAATAACAATAGCCACAATAATGTAAATTCACTAGTTTTTTTTGTATATATATTTATTTTTATTCTTTTTTATTTCTTATTGTTAAAAAGCTCTTTTGCATGCTATATTTTAATATTTTATATCTACTACTGTTTTTTTTTTTGCACTATCACCTTTACTACTGTATGTCCTGCAATTTCCCCATTGAGGGACTAATAAACGTTTATTTTATCTTATCTTATCTTATCCTCTGCTGTGTATATGCTTCCCCTGGTAAACATCTCCTCACTGTTATGACCGGGTCACACCAGAGAGGTGTTTTACATGTCATTGATGTGCAGCATCTACTCTTGCTTTCAAGTGTGTATTTGTGTGTGTGTTGGGCAGGTGTGCGTGTGCAGCCACCAGCTGTGATAGGTGGGTGCATTCTGTCTTTGTTTTCAGCAGATTAAAGCAGCTGATAAAAAATGCTGCTTCAAAGGTCAGTGAAGGTTCAGACAGGATGGGAATAGAACCGACAACTACCTCTTTCAGCTCAGCTCTTTTCAGCCTTTTTTTTTTTTAACAAAACGCTGCTGTAGTTCAACAGCTGCTGTCTTTGACCCACAGCCTCTTTAATAACCTGTATTGAACCGTTTTGTTGATGCGCTGTTTGAAGTGTCCATGTCACATCTCTTTGGATTGGATCACATCATCTCATCTCATATATCAACATCTTTTCAGATTACTATCAATTTCAGTTCCTCTTTATGTGCATAAAAAAAGTTTTAATAATTGGAATTATGTATTTTACTGAAAACCCATCATTAATCTCATTAACATTTTTCAAATATGTCCTAACACTATACTCACATACCATGTGCATGCTGAGATGTGCTGCTGTAATCATACCTACTTTCCATACTGGTAGTGAAATGATCCCATTCTACACTGTAAGAAACTGGGACTGGGGGGGGGGTCCAGTTTTCCCTGGGTGTAAAAATATGTTCTAAATATCAGCGAAATGAAGCAAAGAAAGCCAGCATCCTAGTTCGTGGCAGTCACATGTAGGTTTACTGATGTTCTCATGCTGAAGTCTGGTTAACCCTTAAATAGTGTTTCCCACATTGTTGCCCTCTGTGGTTATAAATAAGTCCCTACAGTAGGTTAAGTTATGGTTAGGTTGGCATTGTATCGATTGGTTGGGGTTAGGGATACATTGCTTCAGGTAAAGGGAAACCCAGATTGATGGGGAGGCAGACTTCGAGAGGGTTGTAGAGATGGTAGTGTTGATTGGTCAGTTGTTCCACCACTTTAGTCCAGAATGAAATATTTCAGCAAATATTGGATAGATTGCAATGATATATTGTGCTGACATGTATAGTCCTCAGAGGGTGAATCCTCTCCTCTAGCATTACTATGAGATGACAGTTTTGGTTCTGAGTGAAAACCATTGGATTGGATATTGGATAAGATACCATATCTGATACCCAGAGGATGAATTCCAATGACTTTGCTGACTGATGTATGAGTTATCCATTGAAATACATCCACACGTACTTGATGGATTTGGTACAGATATTCATGGTTCCCAGATGATGAATCATGGTCATGCCTGGACCTTTTCACTTTGTCCACAACTTTATCACCAAACACTGTACCTCCAAAACGAGTGACATCAGCATAAAAACACACAAAACTAAGATGGTGAACATGGTAAACATTAGCATGTTAGCATTGTCACTGTGAGCTCCACTGTCATTAGGTGCAGTTTCACAGACCAACTGGCATGGCTGGAAACCCTTAATAGCTTAATATCAACGAGAAAGGATGCAGTTTTTAGTATGTGTGTATACATGCAGTCCACCTTTCTGTTTGACTCTTTTCATCTCCATAAACACCTTTCTCTTTCTTTATATGCATTATTCCCTTCCACTGTTTTGATGTGTGAATATAAAATTCATTGGAGTGGAAAAAAGCTCCATTCTTCCACATTTTATCTTATATCTAATTCAATTTCTCCCCAGTTTTCTATGTGTTGGAGCTCATTTCCATTTCATAGAAAGGGAGGCTGACAGATTTGGATCTTTCTCTGTTTGCTTAGCATTTGAATCACACGTCAGCGCTCAGCTTCTTTAAACGCTCGGCTGGCCTCTCACCCCTTTCTGCCTGAATTTTGATTTCTTCCCGATTTCTTATTCTTGTCTCCCTTGGTGCCCTTTTTTATTTTTCTCTTTATTGATATCTTGATTTGCTCAATTTCCTAATAACTTAAAGCTGTTCCAAGAAGGCATCACAATTGGAGGACTTCTGTAACTTCAGTTCCTCTTGTCATACCCCTTCTCCTGCATGTTTTAGCTCTCTCCCTGCACAGCACAGCTCATTTGAATGATCAGCTTGTTATCAAGCAGCTTCATGAGTACATAACATGATCATTTGAATCACCTGTGCTGAAGCAGGCAGAGATCTAAAACATACAGGTCAAGGGGGTCTCCAGGGGAGCCTTGGGAAACCCTAAAGCTGCACCAATTTATTTACGTACTCATATTTACTTAAGGGCCAGTTGAATAAGCTGAAAACCATCACTAACATATGATCACCTTATAAGGCTGAAATGGCGAACATATTAAACTATTTACACACCCATCATTGAATTTCAAACATTAGATTAAAAACGATCTTTGTCTGCTCTACAGAGGTCCTGTATAAATAAAAGTTCTAGACAAGGTAAAAAGACAATCCAAAGTGTGCATTGGATTGTCTGCATCTGTGCTTTCTACTTTACCCATATAATAGCGGAGGCACAGGAGGTCGTTGCCTGCACTGTACACCTAGCTGTCGACACTCCTTGTTCCACTGGAAGCTATCACACTCAGTGTGTGCTGGTGTGTGAACATAGACTGTATATAAAGCTGCATAGCCCATCTAGGCTCCCAGACAGCTGAGCAGACCTGAACAATACTGCCATCAGGTGGCCACAGCAGAACTCACCTGGTAGAATCATAAAGTAACACTTTACACAGTTTTTGGCTCAGCTCTTGTGATCAGGTCAGGTTTCAGTATGTCGAAATCAGGACTCTTGAAGACATGTTGAAAGCCATCTGGAATATACCATGTGAACACAAAAACCAGCTGTCAAAGCTGGGCAGACTGAACATAGCTACCTCTAAAGTACACCCTGTCCAGAAGCAAACACTTATTATTCTACACTGTTCTGTAAGAACAGTAGAATGCAAACAAACCAAAATACTCAATCATTCAAATTCAAAATTAGACGATACTTGTTGAGGGCTCACATACTGTACACCACAGAATGAGACTGGAGTTTGTATGTGGAAAACCAACAAGGTATAACAACAGAAATCTTAAGGTCAACAACTTTTTTACTTTGGTCACTTATAACAAATAAGTTACAACTCTATATGGTCATAATATGGGGAGAGAAAAACTATGGATGCAGCTTTAACTGTAGTTTTTTTACTTTCATCCAAATATGTATATTCCAAGTTAGGAGGTAACGGGTTGATATTCAGAAAGAACGGTTGTCATACACAGAACAAACACCAACTTTGGCCATTTCAATGACAAATAGAAAGCCCATTCTCTTTCATATAACTTTTTATTCCACTACTTGCAAACTGCAACTGTCATCTGAGGTTTATAAAACGATTTGCTTGATGTTGCACAACTGACAAGATCCTGCATGACAGGTCACACAGGCAGAGCAGCCATCTTCTTAGCTCTGCGAGCTGCTCCAGACCTCTTGGATTTAGGCTTGAAGAGGGCATGATGGGATACATTTTTTCCTCCGCGCTTGGCTTTGGACCAATGACTGGAGGGCAAAACACAGGCAGACACACGGACGCAGGAGAACAAGTTAGGACGTGCAAACACTGAATGTTATTGGCCCAGTGATGGAGTGAAAGGTGGAAGCTGTAACAGGGAGTGTTGTGTGAAATCACCTGCTGGTCCTGTGGGTGTCTTTGACAGGGCAGGCTTTGCGTTTGTGCTCCATGCTGCCACAGTTGAAGCAGCCCTCCTTTCCTTGACCTTGCCCACATGGGTGGTCTGGGAGGGCACAGCGGCCACAGGACTGGCAGTGTCTCCAGGCTTAGAGGGGAAAAAGGAATAAATGCACCAATTAATACAAGACAAAAGATAAAGTAGTAATATGAAGGACTGCTAGTGTCAACATGTTATAATCAACATAAATCTCACTACTGTATCTGAAGTGATTATGTATACGTCTACTTACATGGTTTCACACACTTCTCACATGCTGAGCAGTGCTTCCATTCTCGGCCGTCCTGGAGACACAGAGAAAAGTTGGAATATGTGTCTTGCATGTTGGCAGACTAGAGAGTGTGTGGCTGTGGTGCGATACCTTGGATGGGCAGACATTGCACTTAGCACAGTGCTTGTTGAGGGACCAGACGGACCTCTGACATACAGAGCAAAATCTAACAGGAGGAGATTACAGGATTATTTTTTGTTTGTATCACAAACATGTAACATAACCAAAAATGTATGACAAGTATCCCCTAAAGCTGGTTTATTGGAGTGGGACACTGTACAGCTGGAGCACGAACTGTGGAATGCCCACACTGTTCCTGTGTTCCAACAAACACCTAGTTGGAATTTCTGTACTGACATTTGGCATCACTTATCACTCGACACGCCCAATGATAGTGATACATCTGTGGTGAGGTTATTATCAGCATATGTTGCAGTGGAGCTCTGGATTATAGCTGACAGAGTGTGTGTTAATACCTGTAGCCCTCCTCTTTGGGTAGGACAATGTCTCTGGGAGAAATATTAGTGAAGAGTCTGACAGGAGACTGCTTCCTGCCGGTATTCCCATGTTTATACAGAGGATGATTGTCATAATCCACCTGGTTTGGAAAAAACAAAATACCTACTTTATTGTTGAGTTGATGAGGAGTTGAGTCCACAAAGAAACACAGAAGTTACTTTCTAGTCTAAGAGCAGAAAAACCTACAACCCTGTCCAGAAACCTCCTGCAGTAAATAATGAAATATGCATCTAATGCCTGCTAATGAGGTCTTTATTGATCATCAGCAGTCAGAATACCTGGTAGTCCAGCATGGTGAGTGAGGGGAGAAACTCCAGGATGCGAGGCTCAAAGAAATATGGGAAGATCCACATGATGGGCATGTCAGAGTTACCGCTGTCTGCACACACAAACACAGAATCTGCTAAAAGTCATATATTATCCAACGATATGACCTTAAAGTAACAGCTTCAGAATCAGTGTGATGGTTCACTATGTGACTTGGGTTGAGCGGGGGCAATCTCCTGCCAGAAGTATGTAACGCGTTACAACACTACATCACACTAGTCTAGTTCAGTATTCTCAGCAGGGACATCAAGGCAGAGGCCAAGAGACTGAGAGAGGGACCTACTGACCTATCACGCTCTTATTGTATTCTGTGTGTGGTATAAACTGTTGAATGGCCTTTACAGTTATTGTTTTACTGTTTTGAAGCTGCCTTACTGAAAAGAAAAACCCTCTCGTGGAACAACAAGGTCAGAACTAAATGAACCATGAAAAAAAGAAAAAAAGGACATAACATGTGCACAGTGACACTGACCAGAGCTCTGCAGCTTCCTCCATGTCTGTGAGATCAGAGAGAAGCTATTGGCCAGAGGCTTCACCAGGCCACCAAACGGAGGGTCTGCCACCATCACCACCTTGCCCCCGTCACTCTCTCTGAGGAAGGCCTGCACCACCGCGCTGGAGGCCTGGCCAGAGACAGACAGGGTTATTATACCGAGCTGGAAAGCCAACACGTCAAACACAAGTGTTTAACTCTTACCTCTCCATCAAAAAAGTGGTGGTTGAACATGTTGTAGTGGCAGAATTCCTCCGGGCTGTAGAACTGAGCGTATCTGAAACATTATGAAGAAGTCACGTTGTTCAGATTCAACACCTTCCAAAGGCTACAGAGGTTACATTTAGAGTTTCATTCATCAACAGCAGGCTGGAAAACCAGTTTGAACTCATCTACTGTACAAACCCTGTCAGTGGATCCTGACAGTTGTACCCAATGATGATCAGGTAGGTGTGTGTGTGTGTGTGTGCTGCAGGCTGAAGCTTGTAACACAGGAACACACCCTCTCTGTACATTCTTTACAGACACGCAGCAGAGACGCAGCACGGAGACCTCGGGTAAGGACAGTTTTTAATCATACTAAAACAGTTGAACCTGTATGTGAATATGTAGAGGGTAGATTGATGTTACAGCGCATGGTGGTCGGCAGTTAACAGGAAACCTGACTGGAGGCTGTGTATAAATGACGCTAAACACACAGAAAGCTGCGGGTGCGACTTGACACCGTGTCTTGGACAGGGTTTTTCCAAAAAGCTTGGCAGGGACTCGGGACTCATGGACAGACAGTTTCACTTTCCAGAACTCTGAAGAACTAGTTCCCCTACAGCTGAAGCAAACATAAAGAAAACACTCTAAAGCAGCAAAAGGAGAAGATCTCTCAGGCCGAGGTTTCATGTGTTTGTGGTTTTGTTCGGTCCTCAGAAATGGCAGAAAGAGAGGCATCATCTGTTGGTAATGACCGGTCAGCAGAGAGCAGTCTTGCAGCGCCCTCTGCAGGCACCCACTGCGTCCTGCAGGACGGGCTGAGCTTCACTCCACTGGACTCCGGCGGGGACCGGCTTGTTCAGCCTTTCCCACGTTCCCCCAAACTGCAGAAGGCAGCCAGAGCTGGACAGCCGTCTCAGGTAAACAGTGTGGGAGATAGTGAATGATGTCACACGCCATCTCAACTGCAGACTCAGGCAGAAGTGCCTTCATGTGAGAATGTAAAGAAACAAGCCAGTGAGGAGCCGCAGCACACATTACTGATTAACCCCACAGACGAACTTTAAAAACATGTGGTTGAAGCACACGTGCTCTGATGCACTTCTATCAAACGTCTATGTTGCAGCCCAACACTGACTGTGTTACTGATAACTATCTGTCCAGCCAGCGTGCTGAACATCATCTTCATTCTCTTGTGTTCAAGTCCATTTGCTGTTGTTTTCTTAACTATTTTCCAAACAACGAATCAGTCCATCCAGGACATAACAGGCAGATTAAGATGGTTAGCTGCAGCTCTGGTTATTTGCCACAAAATGTCTCGTCAACAATATTGGTAACTGATGAAAGTGTCCTTTTTCTGTTTTATATCATCGTAAACGGAACCTCTTTGGGACATTTCAGTGTGGGCTCTGGGGAATAGTTTGACGTGTTATTAACCAAAAATAGAGAAGAAGTCAGACAATAAAAAAAGATGACATCCATGAGGTTAACAAGGTTTCAAACAAAGTGCTTTTCTGCAAATGAGCGGGCTGTAACTGTGCAGGAGCAGCTGTCGAGACGCATGGAGGAGCTGCAGGCACAGAGATCCAGGACTGAGGCTCACATCCAGTCTCTGAAGAAACGCCGGGCAGACCTGTCTGTAAGTATGGGACTAACAGGACTGCAGACATTCACTGTAGAATATCCACTGGTGTATTCAACACGTGGCCCTCCACGTTCCTCCCTGAAGAGGAGCACTGAGGTGATGAAGCAGCAGGTTCGAGAGCACTTCGAGGACATGCGGTGTGTCCTGAAGCAGGACGAGCAGGCCGTGCTCGACGCTCTGGAGCTGGACATGAGACGGACAAGGACCAGGCTGGACCACGTTCTTCGGGAATGGAAGCAACACCAGGGCCAGGTCACCAAGAGCATCAGCAGCATCCAGGGAGCACTGAGCAGGAGCCCCGCGGAGGAGGAGGAGGACGGCAAGGTCTGATTCAAGATCTGCACACTGACACGGTTTAAACATGTCCGAACTGTCGCTGTTTGATCCGTCTCTCTGTTTGTGTCTCTTCCTAAAGGGCCGGTCTAAGGATCTGAGGTAACACCGCCCACCCCATCAGATGCAACGTGTTCAGCTCTACTTCAGACCTGTCTCACTTTAACCTCTGGTCTCTCTCTCGCAGTCTGAAGAAGCCTGCTGCCTCGGAGAAGGAAATCCGACTGGATGAGGAGAGATTTGAAAGGCTCCTGAAAACACTGTCCTCCATCTCCAAACAGCTGAAAGCTCAGCTGCAGAGGAAGACTCTCCTGTTAGGTGAGTGTATGTATAAAAAGGCCATCACATCAGCATATTATATCAAGTCCATGAGTCAAGATAACTACCATCGTCAGCACATTAGAGAACAGATAACCACACTACCACGTTAGAAAATCACATGGAGTAAGAATGCAACAGCTGTAAATGTAATAGTGACAGGTTACCTCAAAGCTCTGACCCAGAGAGACCTGCAGGGACCTGCAATGAGCCAGGTGTGACTGCACTTCAATGTGTTTACAGTAACACTCCGGTCAGAATGTCATCATCATCAACTCCGTTTGATTTCAGACTCAGCCCCCGTGGTGATTGACAGGCAGACGTGCCACAGCCAGGTCACAGTGAGCTCCGAGGGGCGGAGCGTGTCCTTCTCAGGCTCCGCCCCTCCAGTTCCAGAGCATCCTCTTCAGTTTGATAAAGTGTGCTGCGCTCTGGGCTCGTCTCCGGTCGCGGCCGCTCAGAATTACTGGGAGGTCGACGTCCGCTGCTGCTCCGCCTGGGCTGTGGGCGTGGCCTACGGCAGCCTGGACAGGAAGGGCCGAGACAAGGGGGCCAAACTGGGACGCAACAGGAACTCGTGGTGCGTGGAGCTCCGTAACGGCCATCTTTCTGCCTGGCACAACGACCGGCACGTAGCGTGCCAGGGCGTCGGGCAGACGCCGCTGGGAAAGGTGGGAGTGTGGGTGAATTATGACAAGGGCCAGCTGATGTTTTATGACGCAGACACCATGGTCGTCCTGCAGAAGTTCTCTGCAGCCGTGACGCCAGTGTTTGACAGGGCCCACCACCAGTTCACTGAGCCCCTGTACCCCGCTATACGCTTCGTGAGACCACCAGAGAACCAAACGTGGCCAAATCACGTGGAGCTCTGTCACCTCAACACTCTGTGCTGCTAGTCATACTCCAGAGATACCCATGGAGCTGGCTAATGATGCTTGCAGCCCTTTGTACATTTACCTTTACATCCGAGCAGCAGAGTCCATCACAACACGTGATAACAAGCTAACTCACCTGAAGTCAATGTCCAGCAGCAGGCTCTTCATTGGCTCGTGTTTCTGCTCCAGGTTGCGCACCTTGATCAGCTCCTGGAGTCTGGTACAAACAGCAGCAATCACTACGCCTGAATGCTACATCAAAAACTGGTTTCTGACAGAGCTGCCAAAAGTCCAACTGGACTATTTTATTCAAATTCTATTCAAATGTTGTATTTTATCTGAAATGTTATTGTTGCTATGGCGAGAAACGTGCATTTAGACCACCACAGGACATTAAAACCGTCCCCTAAATGAACTAGTCTTTAGTTTAGAATATTATGTGTTCATCCCACTATTAGCAGGCCCTGTGGGGTCACAGTGGACACCTACACTGTGCATAGATGTAAGCCAGCCTGTGCACGTCTGTATGCTAACTGCTGTACGTTTCTATGTCACATGTTATGCTTCGTCGTGTGTTCTTATGCTTGCTGCAGCACAGTGACCAAGCAAAATAAACGTCACATGTTGCCTTTCAGTCGTGGTCTCTTCCATGTTCCAGCTGACGAACACCAGGTCACACAGAGTGAGCCATAACAGTCCTGTTTGAACCCCGTCTCAATTTCTGATGCATCAAGGAAATACCTGCACCCGTGTGCTAATGCACAACTGCGTTCCCACTCTTAGCAAATAATCTTAATGATAAACAGGACATTGCTTCATTGACTGTCCCTGATATGAGCAGATGCATGAATGTAATAGAAAACAGGCTTCATGGATGGATGGTACTGGTGGTAAGAGATGTGCGTGGACTGACGCCCTCACCTGGGGGTGCCAACACACAGCACCTTCCTGTATCCCAGACCAGCCAGGGTGTCCAGCAGGAAGTGGGAGCTGCGGTCGGTGAACAGGTACTGGGCGTTGCTCTTCTTGTTGTCCAGAGGACGCAGCAGCGCACTGGGCCTCGTCAGCTGGGCCGCGGTGACGGCGGTGGATCTGTGAGAGGAGTGGGCCTCGTGCTCTCCGGGCAGGAGCAGGAGCTGACAGTCCTGACAGAACTTCTTCTCGTCCAGCCGGAGGGACGCAAACCGTCTAAACCTGAGGGACACATTACACACCTTTCAGGAGGGGGCCGTTAACAGGTGAACTCCCCCAGCATGACGTTAGACTGATGTGCAGGACCATGGTGTATAGTATACATCCTGCACCAGGGCTTGTTTGTCATCAGAGGCCATGCTGGGCTGCAGACGTCTTACCTGCTGCAGTACTCCTGCTGGCTGAACACAGGTCTCTTCAACTTGTTCGCTGCTTCTCTGGCCAAAAGCTTGGCCTCAGACACCTTCAAAACAAATGTATTAAAATGACAGTTCATTAGAGCGATCAGGTATGAGACATGTTGTTCTAAGTGGAGTTCCAGCGATCCTACCTTGTCATGTTCCCACTGGAAAAAGTTGCAGTCTTTTCTGTCTCTACAGGCCGAGCAGGCGTAAAACCTGCGGCCTTTTTTAACTCCTTTGCAGACTTTCTCAAACAGCAAGGTTGGACCTGTAAAAACACGAGACGTTCTTGTCATTCTGTTGGAGTGACATGCTGTGCTTCCCTGGCATTCAAAGGTGAGTCGAAAAGAATAGGCCTAATTTTAATTTATAACACTAAATGCTTAGACATTAACAATGGAATTTGTAGATATTTACGGTAAATAAGCAGGGTGTATTTAGTTACACGTTATTTCCACCGTCAAAATACACCCTGATGGCTTTACATCATGACTTTACACTCCTGTACATTTGTATATTTCACTGCGATACAATAGGTTTGGTGTTGTATCCGTACGCCGAATGTATTAAAATACATTACTTATTCGTGTAACGTCATGAATAATATTGTCTAAAGAGTGTAGATATATAAAAAAAGCAATGCAACTTTAAGATAGAGGATTTCCTTACGCAGTTTGGTCTATTACCGTCTAACGTTCCTACGGTTACCGTGTACTCACCGTGCAGACAACATGGCGCCGTTTTACCGCCGTCTGGAAGAATAACTTCTATTCCAAAACTGTCGTCGTTAGCCTCGGTCATGTCAGGGTCGGTAAGGTTACACAGTCAATGAACGTTACACTAAACCTTTTAGCACGAGAGGACAGCGTAACAGGTGGGGGCCACGCGGTTTCCTGTCGCGCAGATTTGACGTCATGAGCATGTTGTCGCAGTAAAAGCTCATTTGTCATATAAAGAGAGCCAGTCTGTTAGGAGTTTACCTGATGATTTTTCTGGTAGTTTGCACTTTATTTTCAACCAAACTGGGCATTGCTTTGTATTTGTTGGTTAGGACATTAGAACTACATCTGAACGTGCTACTAACGCGTGTTTTATTGTGGATTTTATCATTTTAATGGATAAACTTCACCCACGCACGTCTTCCTCTACAATAAATGGCCTTTTTGACAGAAGTAAATTTGAAGACAGATTCAGAGAAAGCAAGCTGCTTGGCGAGTTCCCTGAACACATCATTACTAATAAGACATACTGAGATAAGTCCAGCACTGAGGATGACTGTGAGAGGTTGAAAGGTCCTGTAGGGGGCCTTGAGATACGATTTCTTTTCAATATATTGTAATATTATAACTTTACATACTGACATTGTTTTAAATGTATGCTTTATTGTGTAATATTTTATTTGTAGTATTTTAATGCCATCAAGTGCAGTTAGGCCTACATTAAATCTCAAACCAGGAATCCTTGTAGTAACAGAGAATATCCAAGTGCTTCAAATGAAAGGAAATAACTGGGGAAGCAGCTGTGTTCTTCTGCTCAGCGCTGTCATTTTCCTCCACTTCCTCCTTCTCTTTTAAAAATCACTGACCCACTTCATCGTATTATCACACAAAGAGGACATGAAACCAAATGAGCAATATGATGTTCAGCATCTTCCGTGCTTCTCTGCAAATGAGATGAAATATAATGCACCAATAAAAAGCGTAGGCCATTGTATCCATATGTTAAAACATCTGCTGCGGTTATGTCTCTGCTGCTTTCTTTCACGGTGCAGTTTGTTTACACGGAACTGGCTTGTAGTCCGCAATCAGCAGCACGCTGCTCATTGGAATGAGTGTTTTCTTTCCTAAACACTACAATTCCCACGTATGCCGTGGCGCTGTCAGCCCGAGGATGCTGGTCCAGGAGCAGTCTGCTGGATGCTGAAGCAAAGGCGAGCCGCGACGCCCGCTGCTACCTCATTTAAGACAGGAAGCGTGGGATTGAGTCCTTCAAAATAAAAGCATTGGCTAATGATTAAGTTGCGGAACGGAACGACGTGACGGTCACACCAATCTCTCAACTTCTCTCTACATTTGTGGCTTTCAAACTGATTCCTTGTTCCTTGATTTTTGCCAATAATGATCAAATGTTGTCTCTGTGTAATGCCTGGCAAAGGCCATGGATTCATTTAGGTCTCCTACGTGTACCTGCTGCATATGTGTTGGATTCACATTGCCTTTTCCACAGCAGTATATCTGTGATTGAGTATTCACTGTTTGGAGCTCAGTAAATATAGAAGCATGGACATTACAGGTTTATGTATATATCAATGTAACATATGCTGTAATATTTATTTAGTCAGTTAAAGAAATTATGTGATAAAGGCTGAATTAGCAGGCAAACTACCCCCGCCCCCAGAATCTACTGTTTTACTGACAATGTACACCAATAAAGTACCATCTGAACAAAGTCCATTTTTACATCATTACCCTTTGTTACGGACATGTTTTGTAAAACAGCCCTGTCAATTTTGAGTTACTTGTACTTGAATATTTCCTTTTTCTGCTACTTTGTAATACTCCACCACATCTCAGAAGCAAATATATGCCACTGTATTTATTTCAACGTTTTACTTTGCAGATTCAGATTAATAATACAAAATATAAGCAACAAATAAAGTATGATGTATATCAAAGGTTAAGAAAAGACTGTATTAATCCCAGGGGGGAATTCTCAGGCTACCCAGCAGATAAAGTATAGTATATCTTAGTTAAAATGTGCCCCACCAGTTCCTACATTAAAGTGATGAACATGAATGCATTAATAATTATAATCCAATAACATAATGTATATTGTTCTTATATGGGCCACTCTGCATTATGAGTACTTTAAGTATACCTTAATGGGAATTTTGCATTTTTCCTTAAGTTAGTTTAATCATATTCTCCCAAACTGACTGACATAAGAGTTCTGGTTGGTTTGGAGACATTAGGCTGACATGTCGTGTGTCCTATGTACTTTATTATTATGTAATTTCATTTGGTATTTCATTTGATTTCATATGACAAAGGATGGGAATTTCTTCCCAACAATGTATGCATATTCTTTATTTTTTACTTTACTTACCACAGTTTTAAATACAGATAGTGCAGTCAGTACTTATTAAAGTTCTGTTTTAATTCATTAAAAAACAGATAAGTAGATCTGTTCCAGGTGTCTAACACATATTCAACAGGAACTTGTGTAATCCCAAACATAAATCTAACGTTCAGGATGGAAAGTTTATTTTGAGACGCGACACCGGAAACAGTCGTCACGCTTCTATCCAGCTTGATTGTAGTCGCGTTTCTGGCCCGCGCGCCCACACCCAACCTGCACCGTGCGCGGTGTAGTGAGGCAGCGCAGCCCTGCAGTGTGCAGGACGTTGTCTCTCTGCGGCCTCAGCAGCCAGGGACCAGCGGGCTCTCTGCAACACTCCCGTGGAGACATTCCTGCATTCATCCTGCTGCCTGGCACCGAGGCGTGTGCGCTCCGCGGCTGCAGCCATCACCATCCATGCACTGTCAGTGCGGGTAGTGGCTTATTTACTGTGCATCATCTGACTGGAGAAGACGTCTGACTGGCACCATGAGCAGCACTGGTAAGACCGTGTTTACTGTAGGTTGCACTGGGTGAGGTCTTGTTAGGAGCCCAAGGAACAATCCCAATAATTACTTTTAAATAGTGCTGTAGCTTCCAATGAGCCTTGTTGATCAATACTGAGTCTGTGGTTGCTCCGTCCTAATTCACACAATTGTCCATGTCCAGCAGCACAACAATAGGTTAGCCTCCTGTGTAAAATACATCTATACATAGAAAATGTGTCACAATAGAGAACTACTATTATCTCGCTGTCCTTTATCTGCTGGTGAAGGCGGCTCAGCAGCAGCCGGGTGCACCCAAATATGTGATGCTACAATTAACACCGAGCGTGTCTGATGTTCAAATGTGTCCCTGTGAAGTGAATGTGAATGTGGGCTAATTAGACAGGATGCAGAAACACCCACAGTGGGTTTTGGTGGCTCTTTTCATCATGCAGCTCTGCAGCCACTCCTGCTTTAAAGAGGTAAGGCAGGTCTACAGCAGGCCTGACTCCTGACGGGCTGCTGTCACACCTGGCTTTGTCCCTGAGGAGGATTCAGCAAATATACCACGAGGCTGGTTTTCTCTTCCAGCCTGTGTACTGTGCAGTCCTGCAGCAGCAGAACTGCACAGTACACAGCTTCTTAATATCAACATTCTAGAAGCACTGCATGTGTAAGTGTTTGTATGACCGCTAGTTAACAACAACAATCTGTGGTCAGGTTTATATGCAAATGAAGAAGCTTAATACTAATGTAATGTTTTGGTCATTAGGGCTCAACACATTGGGAACTACTGACCGTACTAAGCTGCTGTCCAGAAACCCCCTTTGCATCACAATTTCCAGCCCTTGAAGTCATCAACATATAAGTGCTACACTAGAGGTTTTATTACACTCCTAATCCTCCAGAACTGCAACTCGCTGCATTTGGCTGCATAAGCTTGTATTCAGAAGAATATGTCTGACAAACTGATAAATCTGAATCTGAATTAGCAACTAACAGTTGCTCGGGTTCTATGCCAACTTGCTAGCTAAAGATCCTCTTTCACATAGAGCCGCATTATATTATAGTTTAGAACACAAGTAGCAGTGTGTTCTAAACACACAAGTCTCCTCATTTATAGGATTTACACCATTAGTTTGTGTCTGGTTTCTGTGTGGTGTTTATCTGAATATATATTAATGATAATAATATATATGACTATGATCAAATGTTGCATTTTTGTCTAGTGTGACCATAAGGCTAGCAATGGGTGTAACCACCTTCTTGGACTGGTATGTGAGCGAGGTCTTTTAGTATTCCCATTCTGCTGACAGCACACAGTTAAATCTCCTACCTGATTCACAAATTGACAAATTCCCAAAGCTGACGTTGCAATAAATCTAGTCAAAACCAAAAGTAAGACATTACCGAGGACAGAGATGGGATCCATTAATGAATCTAAAGCTTCTGAAGAGAAAGCATGGGTGGCCCTTGGTTTTAATGAGGACGTCGATGGTCTGCATCACTGCTGGAGCTGTTAGTGAGAGTGCCTCAGCTCGTCTGGGAGCGGAGACAGACGGAGAAATTCATTAGAGCAAAGCTGTCAACTGCAAGCAAAAGAGACAAACAAGGGACGTCGTTTGTCTGGGACTTTGTTTCCCCTCTTTGTGATGCCTTTCAGATGCTCGACCTTTTAACTTCTGAAGAATGTTGGCCGGGTGTGTGAGTGGACGTGAGCATGAGAATTCATTTCAGATCTCTACCTGTGTGTGATGACAGCTGGTCTCCACATGTAGGGACATGTTGCTGCTAATGGACAGTATCAGGAGTGGTGTGTGTGTGTGTGTACACACAGATTCAGTTGGATTTCAGTATAGCTGTCCAGATAGAATTGATTTTGAAGACACGCGGACACCAGCCTGTAAAGAGGAAGTGTCTGAAATCATGTACAGTAACTTCTGAACATGCAGAGCTCGTTTCTCTTCCTCACAGTAGAAAAGATTATCTTGCTGCAGTTCAATTATAAGTGATGCAGGCTCTGTAAACCTGTAAAGTCTGTTTTGGTTACTGATCATCTCACTGGGTTGGCTTTCTGGTCCGCACCATTGCTTACCTGTGCCCAGCTGGTCCTGGGACCCTATCCTGTCCCTTTCTTGTCCCCGTCACATCCCAATCATGTTCCGATCATGTCCCAGTTTTTTCCTGATCCCATCCCATCTTTCCTGATTCTGTCCCAATCTTGTCCCAATCAAATAGTCACATGTCACTCCACGGTGAAATTACTTTAGTATATGAAAATTATAACAGATATAAATTCTACATGTTTCTTGTTCACTCAAGGCTTTTCGTGTTCCAGCCCGATCCTGACAATGGAATGGAATTGTCCTGCTATTCTACCAGAATCTTGCAGAATCCTGTGGGATACCTGATGCAATGTGAGGCTTCTGGTTTACATTATGTTCTAGATTATGTGAATACAGAAAATCTGCAATCTGGTTTGTTTGTTTCCATCCCAATTGTTTGGGATTCTTGGATAAAATTCCAGAAGAAGAAGAAGAAGAAGAAGAAGAAGAAGAAGTTTCTTTGTGAGAAAACTGAGAGCTGTATTTACAGGCATCTCATTGTGGTTGTATAGTGCCACCTGTGTTTGACATTGTTTACCTGGTCAAACCACAGGAGTGGTGCACTCGAGTTTAAATGAACCTCTCAGAGCAGGCTCGGCATGAACACGCCCTGATGGAAAGTTCAGCTGTGTTAATCAATCTTCAGGCCAGTCTGCATTCTTTCAATACCAGAAAAATGTAATTACACATTTTCGTGCAGCAGCAAAAAGTTATATTAGATTAGACTGTTAACTGGGTTTGTGTTTAGTTCCAGGTATCTCCTCAGCTGAGACACATTGACAGCACTGAGCTCCTTCGCCACAGGGAATAATTATCAGTGACTAACAGGGCTGGATGATCATAGAATAGCCTGTTAATTCCAGCTCAGATTACTGTCACAGGCCACATAAAGAGAGGTGTGATCGATACTGTTCCTTTAGCTGTTTTCGTCCTTTTTGCGTACAGTTGAACTAACAGTGTGAACCTGCTGACTCTTTGGTGATATCCTCACCACTGGTTTTTGAGCGGAAGACAGCTGGGATCAATATAACATACATTCAATCTATTTGTTGTGCAGCCCCGTGGCTTTCTACAATGATTCACAAGGAAAAACGTTGATGAGGAATGTCCGCTAAACACACATCACAAGTTGAGTCAAATCTGTTTAGTTATTTATATAGCCCAATACTGCAGTCGATCCTGAGCTAGAGTTTGGCAGGCGTCAAAATCTGAGACCCCACTACTGAACCCGACTGCTACTACCAATATTAAGACCCCAAACCCAGAGGGAAGCAGCTAACATGGCTCAGTCCAGTGGAACTGTGAATTTCTCTTGGAGATTAATAAAGTATCTATCTATCTAAAAATACACCTATGAACAACTGTAAAGCTCACTGATTAACTTTGCATTAACATTAATATGTACACAAACACAACTTTGTTTTTGAACTTTGGACAAAGCCAGGCTAGTTCTTCCAGTCTTTATGCTAAGCTAGGCTAACCATGTCCTGACTCCAGCTTTTTAGTAAACACCCAGACAGTAGACTGATGTCAATTTTATAATTTCATTTTTGGAAACAAAATGAATGTATATTTCTTAAAATGTGATTCTTTTTTGAAAGGTTAAGGCTGGTGTTATTTATATTTTTCTTACTGTCCCATGAAATGACCAAAACCAACAATGCATTATTGCTGCTAAAATTTAAGTCAATGTTTTCAGTCACTGTAGAACATTTCAAAACCCTTGACCAAGAAAAAAAACTAACATTAGCACCGGCTATGAACAACAGACTCCTGGTTAAGTACTAGCTAGTGAACACCTACACACACACACACACACACACACACACACACATACACACACACACAAACACACACATATGATTATCTTTTGGCAGTTGTGACAGTATTGCAGCAAGGCTGGTTCCCTCTGGCTCTGTGCCATTAAATAATGCGTGTCACAAGTGTAGCAGCAGCGTGCCGGAGTGTTGCACTGAAAGGCTCGTGCCTCCGAGGTGTGTGCTTCACTGTGTGTTCTCTGTCAGGACTGACAACATATGTGTTTACATGTGCAGTTTATGCTTGACGAAGTGTTTGCGGAGGGAAGATGGTACAGTAGGAAGAGAAAGGAAAAATCCTGGTGCATGGATGTGTTCATATATAGAGATATTTGTGTGTGTGTGTGTGTGTGTGTGTGTGTGTGTATCAAGCCCATGCTGAATCTCCATCTGGTTTATATGTAATATGTTGGCAGTTTAGTTGCTGTATATTTGACTGTGCAGAATTCATCAATATGAATTCTGCACAGTCAAATAGATAAATGTCTTTATGGGAAGACATACATACCTCACTAGTCATTTATGTCTTCCCATAGAAATGCAAGAGATTATGATTGGGACTGTAACTAAAGACAATTTTAATCATCTACATTAATCTGTTAATCTTTTAATCTTAATCAATTATACAAAATTGTTAAATTTTCAATGATATTAAACAAAATACTTTTTCATCATTAAAATCTTTACTTAACCTAAACCTTTCAACATGAATGAATTATGAATAATTAGTATCTGTTAGTGTCAGGTGGTCTAAATGGATTTGAAGAGGCTTTTGTAAAGGTCTGACCACTTGCTGGAGATCCGTCCGCTGATGATGGCCACAAGATGTGACTGAAAGCTCTGGAAATTTCCAGAATGTTTTTTAAACTACTGTTTCCAAGGTCAGTGCTGAACCTAATTGGAGCGAAGTGTTGAGTGTCGAAGAGCATGAATTGAGAGTGTTTCAACTTCAGTGACTCCGACTTATGAATGTACAGAGACAAGAAATACAACAAATAAATACAACATTATCTCTCAGAATGTATCAGGTATTCACTTCACCCTCTTCCTGTGGAAAAGACAGGGACCACATTTAACAGCCAAAATAAAGCTTTCATGAACTGTCTATGGGTCGTACATTTAGATAAAGCTTTAATTATAAGCATTTAGCCAATACACTTGTTCATAGGCTGACATTCACAGCAGACATTCTGACTTGTCATAGTAGGTGAAGCCCACGTGTTACTAATAACATTAACGATGGCTCTGTTCTGTTCAGGTGTCCCTGTAAGCCATGACAGTGAGCCAGCATGCACAATAACAGGGTCCTGAAACTGAATGGAATTCAGCCATCATTCATTGTTACTGACAACTGTGACATGTCAAAATGTCTTCTGTGAAAAGCTGTTGTGTAAACTGAGTTAATGATTATATTTCATTTTTCAAATGCTGTTTCACAGTTGTTCTAGCAGTTTTAGTCATGCTGCTGCTGCTGTGGTGGCCCAGCACTGCTACACAATCTCACAGTGGACACAACTGGTGGGCAGATCCAGACTGCAGCCAGGCTGACACCACACCTCTTCTTACTGGGAGAAATACACACACACACACACACAAACACACACAGTAGTAATTAACCCTGCAATGTGGTGTGGGTTTGTGACATTTCCCTGCAGCTTGCTGTTTTACATGGGCCTTTGATGAAGGCTGGAATGGCATGTTGTTTGTCCGACCTACGTGACTGAATAGCTTTCGATGAACATAGCTGATGTTTTTGGATTGAAGCTGATTGAATACTGTAATCATGTAATAATGAGGTACAGTACAATATATACGATATAAATGGAGTTTGATCCTTTTTAGATTGGAAAACCTGCCTAAACTGCCGAACTCAGAAGTGAACGTTTTTTAAGGTTATTCTAACATTACAGCCTGTTCTCATCCCTGGGCATCAAATACCAATGCAGCTGTCACGCCCCTCTGCACCTCATACAGATGCTCAGTGTACCCTGGAGCAGCACTGTGTCCCATATGAAAATTCAACATTGAGTAATTTAAAGTTTTAAGTTACATAACGTTCCTAAACCTAACTGAGTAGTTTTGTTGCCTTAAGCTAAAGGGTGCCTTGAGTGTCTGTATGAGACGATGAGGGGCGTGATAGCAGCATCCGTATTTGACGATCTGGGATGAGAAGGTGTTGAACATTAACAATATGCTTATTTGCCATTTAAAGTCAGAGGAGATGTTCAATGTCAGTTTCTTGTGTGTCGAGTTCAAAGGCATTGGTGTTTAGCCTTGCTTAAGCTTGAAAACGTGAAGCAGGGAAAATTGCTAGGCTAGCTCAATCAAAAGCAAAAAACCCTTGCACCCTTAGGACTTCCTATCGCAGATTGCTTTTATCCAACGATTGGTCAAATCTATTGAGTCATACTTTATTCATTCCTCTCTGCATACCTCACTGCTCCAGTATGCAGCATGGAGTTTCCTATTAAGTCTGCTGTTCTCCTTCTGTGTTGAACATGCTGAGTGTGTGACATTTAGATGTGACAGCAGCCATCAAGATCAGCCATGCATTCTACAGAGAGATCTGCGATACAGTTCACAGAGTTACAGGCTGTGTTCATGCAGTCGTAGCATGTTGGATAAATAACTGCAGCTGTGTAGTTAAATTATCTAACTTAACTTAACATAACTGTTCATGTGATTCTTTATAGGATGAAATGCAAAAAGGCAAGGGTTTGCGAGTGAAGCAGATGAGTTAGCTGCACCAACAGAAAGCAAAAGTTATTGTATTATCCGTATGTAATTTATCCTGTGTGTGTGGTGTGATTTGATGTACTTTCAATGTCTCTGTGTCCAAATCAGTGTTGTGCAAGTCCCTTTTCTTAACTATTCATTTAATCGAAATTACTATTTGGACATTAGCGCCCATTAAACTGTTAATTGCACAGTTAAAAATGTCTTTTGTGTAATGAGCAATTCAATGTTGAAGACATTCTGCTTTACATTACAGGGCACATTTAAATGAGTAGCAGGATTCGAGTGGCTGGTCTAGCCACAGCTAAACTTAAAACTGTGGAGATGAAGATTTTTTCTCTTTACACAAGTTTGGGGAAAATGCAACTATAATCACAGTTTAAACAAGACCACGAGTCTACAGCCATGCTAGTGGCTTTGTGAAGCTGTACTTAAGAACAGCGGTGGCTTGAGCTAAATGCTAACGCCAGCATGCTAACTTGATCATACTGATATTATGCAGACATTTATTACCATGTTCACTATCTTAGTTTAGTGTATTAGCATGCTAATTGTTCCCTAATTTGTCCCTACAAAATAAAATAGGACATATTGTCCTTTGTGTTTTTCAAATGCATCATGGGAATGTGTGCAGCTACCTTGAGAGCTAGCTCTGCACTTAAAACCTGGATCAGATTACTGCTATGTGGGGAGAAGGGGAGCGACACAAAGATCAATGAGCTATAGTGAATTATTCATCAATTCACTTTCTCCTGAGTGTGTGTGTGTGTGTGTGTGTGTGTGTGTTGTGTGTGTGTTCTACTGTGATTGATCATTCCTGGAGACTGCATTGTTGTCTGTGGCTGACTGGTTCCGCAAGCTGCTGTGTTCTGAGACAAGTTGTGATAAATCTGTGCCCACTTATGCTAGTTGACACTCTAAACACACACTTTTGTTTCTTCAGCACCATTAAAGAAAGGTAACAGCTTCTTCCCCTCCTCTCTTCATATGTATGCTCTCTCCATCTCCTTTTCTTCATCCTTTCTTTCTTCTGCTTTACCCCTTCTCTTTACTTCTTTTTGCCTTTCCTTTCTTTAGTCTCTCCTGGTGCCAATGAACCAGTTAACCAGGTTAACACATCCAAATAACATTGTGTGGCCTGTTTTTATTAAGGACTTTGAAAGTAGGAACCTAAATGTGGGTCACACAGTTTTCCTTTTTGTGGTGTTAATTCTCTGCCTAAGACTGGAGGACAACTGTTGTGAGATTTGCTTCATGTTGCACTTCCCTGGTGACCATTAATCCTGAACATCAGCTTTACTGCTTAGTGTGAAGCTCCACTATCAGTGTGTGTTGTATGCCTGTACTTATGAGGACCACACAAGGATGGAAAGATGCTGGTATCGGATTAAAACCTGAGTTTACATTTAAGAAAAATAAATAGGTTTAGTTAGAGTTAAGGTTGTGTGAGCAACATGCTTAATTACATGCTGTTGAACTGCAGGGTGTTCCCCCAGTTTATCTGAATATATAATCACAATCAAGTGAGCATGCCCGTACACTCACACGCACACAGACACACACACACACACACACACACACGTGCTCAAGGCCATAGTATATTTTGAAAAGGTTTAAACCAAGGGAGGGAGGAAGAGGAGGAAAGAGTGAAGAAGAGGAGGACAGAAGATGGAGAAAGAGTCGACAGTTGCTGTAAATAGCTGGTTTCAGTCCAGCGACTCCTCTTTTTCTGGCACTTGTCCATCCATCCCTCTTTCACTGGTTGCCATCGGTTACAGCCTCATTTATCTTCCTGTGTGTGGGATCTCTCTAACATGTCTCCTGTTACGTTGGACATTACAGACACATCTGGACATATCGTCAGTAGACTCACCCCATTCTGTCAAGCTGTGACCTTTAAACCTGCAACTGTCTAGGGCTTATGGGAAGTGGTGTCCGTTATATTATAGTGTTTTTACCATCCACACAAATTGAATGAACTGCATAGCATACTGTTGAGTAAGGTTATGTTTCCAGGCTGGATTTTAGTCATGTGTGTCATTGTGAATACCATTGTGATTTAGAATGAGGTTTTCTTACTTCTGAAACAGCCAAAAGCTCACCTCACAAGTAATTCAGTGTTATTGGAGCTATTTCTATAAAAGACACTACAAGTCTGGATATCTCAAACTCAGTGTAATTATAATGATGAAAGTACTGGTGCTATAATTAATCATGTCCATGCACAAGTGAATGGAATTTCAGATTATAAATCAGTAAAATCATAACAATTATCTATACCATTATTGATCAGTTGTTCAACTAAATCTCAAACTGCATCATATCTATCATTTCAAAGGTGAATGGCACTGACTGAGCCAGAGACCAGGCCAGCGTTTTAATTAGGGTCACCACCAGCATATCCCAGCTTTTTATCACAATGTGAATATGACCCATATTTCTAGCCATACATCAGAAGTACAGTAGTAAAAGCTAAAAGATCAACCTTTTTAGGTAAAGTAGCATTTTGTTCTCCAGACTCCTTTAAGATGTCTAAAGGTAAGCTACTTTTTACTTACACACCATCCCACCTAATGTCCTCCTTTGAACTCAGCCTTATGACCAGCAGTTGGACTTGGGATTGGGGTCAGTGGTGCATTGCAAAGGGGCACACACACACACACACACACACACACACACACACACACGTTTCCTGACACACATTAACAAAGACAGGGAGAGAGAGAGCGAGGCTCACAGCTCCAGCCTCTGTGATCCCTCAGTGGGCTCTCCGGGCTCCCGTCTCATTCCCTTATCCTTTATCCACCCAACCAGTCTTCCCAGTAGTGATATGGTCACCTGAGCCTTTGAAGTGAAGCTCTTTACGACAGTCTGGTGCACTTTAGCGCTGCAGGCTTATCATGTATTAACTCTGTTATATAATGACTCTGTGCTTCCTATTAGAGTTAGAACACTGCAGGGTCCAGAATGCTTGTGCGTACGGGACATGATTGGCACTGACTGTATTAAAATGCTGGAGTGAGGAGTGACATGTATTGCTAGATCTGTATTTTATACTTTGCATTATGGTTTTGGCCGTTAATAATACCATTATTCTCACCAAGTGAATTGCTGATATCTGGCTGCGCGGTGGCATCGCTAAAAATAAGTCTGACGTGGCAAGAAACAGATGATCAGACATTCATTTTTAAATGAACAAAATATGTTGGGTGGGTTACTAAACTATGTAAGTACACTGAAAGCTTCAGTTTACATAGAAAAACCATGACATTTCCCCCATTACAGAGTCTGAACATCATGCATTGAGCTAAAAGTTAACTCAGTCTTTTTCTGAGCACCAGTATCTTTTTTCAGTTGACTATTTTTCAGTATGACTGTTATCACACAAAAGCCTGTTTGTGAGAGCAGATTGGCCTGACAAAGCCCCTTAGAAGGCTGAGAAATCTCCAGAGCGCTGTCACTGCCTTCCTGCGTCTGGGAGACTGTTGCTAACTTGAGTTGATGATGGACAATATTTCGTTTTTCAAAGTGTGGTAACCAAACATAATGGCATGGTAATACTAAGAGTCCGTGATTTTACCGTGGTGTATTGTGAAACTGTTGCATCCCTAGTTGTTTTCCATATGTTTGCAAAAAAAACAACTGAAGGCAGATTTTCCAAGTTCGGAATAGTCAGAATCCATGCCCTAATGTCACATAATAATGGGATGTGCAAATGTGTGAAAGGAAGAAAATCAAATAACTAATTTGTAATTCTGTCCCTTCTCCAGTCCAAAGGGTGGAGGCAATGCACCTGAAGCTGTTGGGATCTGCCAACAACACTCCCTGTGCATGAAGAATATGGTCTTTTGTGAACATCATGACCTACTGCTATTCAGAACAGTGGTGTGGTTCAATTTTATTTTTAATTCTCATACTCATACTCATTAGCTGTCATATGCACACGGCTCAGAAAAGTAAAGATGAAGCTTTGAGGTGAAGTTTGATGATGTTTTTACAAATCTAGAAAATGTATGAAGTCAGGCTGTTGTTTGTTAAGAATCCCTGAACCAACAGCAAATATGGGAGAAAGGTCAAGATGCTACATTGAGATAATAAATCACTCAAAGCATCCTTCCAGCTGATGGAGGAAATGCATGCCCTCTCTCTCTGTTTTTCTATGACTCTTTCTCTCCTTCCTTGTCCCTCAGTAGGAGGTTAATAAAGCGTGTGCAGGGTGACAGATTGGCCTGACAACAGAATGCTGCAGTCTGCACAAATCTGCCCAAACCTCTGCAAAATACCGAAGGAAAGAGGAGTGTTTATAGGAAAGAGGGAAACAGAGGGAATCCTATTCATTCTGTGACTGAAGATGTTTTTATACTGACTTTAAGCCCATGCAGAGATGTGTCTTGTCAAAACTAGAAAAGAAACCACAAGCTGGGCTCTTTCTTTTTCGCAGTGTGACTGTATATGTCCTCTGGCAGATGCTGTTGCTTTTCCAACATTCATTTCAGGGCCATGCAGGACTTGCTACTCTGGAGAACATTGCAGAAAGTTGTTGCCTGATTATTGAGAAGCTAGGGGGGGGCTGCCCAGTCAATGTATTTCAGTCAGTATTCACAAGAAAAATGGCATTTATTCAAAATGCACAAAAAAGCCTGGCCAGATTCCTATGACAAAAGGCCAAAGTGGCATTTTTATTATCATATTTGGCATTTTGATCCTTGTAAATCTCATTGTGGCTTCATTATTTTGGCTCGGCTGGAAGAGGCAGCTCTGCTTTGGTCCTACTTTTGGATTTGTTGTAAACTCAACTTGGCAGCTCTGGTGCTGGATGATTTGCAATGCAGCTCCTGTGTCGGCGGGGGGGGGGGGGGGGGGGGGGGGGGG
>JAVQJD010104626.1:0-17398 GCA_036023655.1 Nannoperca australis
CCTAGAGCCTGGTTCTGCTCGAGGTTTCTACCTGTTAAAAGGGAGTTTTCCTTGCCGTTGTCGCCTAGTGCTGCTCATGGTGGGAACGTTGGGTCTTTGTGTGTGTGGGAGTTGGTCTCAACCAGCTCCATGTGATTGAGTGCCCTGAGATAACTTTGTTATGATATGGTGCTATATAAATAAAATTGAATTGAATTGAATTGCCTTAAAGGTATTATCATTCATTTTTAAAAGTATACCGTTACATTTTGTCTCCCCAGCGAAGGGTTATACCATCACTGTCAGGTGTGGCTGAGAGTTCAGTTGCTAAACAGTGACCTCTTCAATGCAACTAGACTCCCGAACTCACATTATCCTTCTTATGGCATCCATGTTCACCTATTATTTTTCCTCAGCAGCTTGAATGTTAGAAACTACAGCTTATGGATGAGTGTGGCTCTCAAACCACCAGACATTGGGACTTCATGAACACATCACACAGTGTTTGCTTTCAGGTATATCACCAAACAATATTAGGTAAAGGTATAGTAGGGTTATAGGGTTAGATTGAATCATGCAAAACCACCAGTGTGCCCTCGATTCTGCTTTGTCCTGTAAATCCTCTAAATGCTGAGGACAACATACCCAGCTTTAATCCTCCAGAGGTTTAAGGAGCTCCTTACTGTCTGGATCAGATACAGCAGACAGACATGTTACAACTCCTGGAGGAAGGCAAAGATGAAGACTAGCAGAGGGGAAGTTACATAAATATGGGAGAGTGACAGAGCGGGTTTGCTGGGGTGAACAGGGACATGAGTGGTGGGCGGACTCCAGTATGTTGTGCGTTTATGAAATGGATTGTGTAATAAATGGTTCAAATGCATCTCTGCAGAAACCAAAGACTATATGTGCAAAGGACTTTGATTACACTGGTGCAATAGGTGGTATTATGCAGGTTACTCTTCTATTTGATTTTCTGTTGCAGAAGATAGGGATAAATATTGAATATATGGTAAATGTTTATTACATGCGTTTGTGTATAGGAAAGAGCATTTTTTGATGCTGTTTCACGGTGCATTACAGGAGAAATACTGTGGTATGTTTTGTGGTTCTGCCGAAGATTCCCTCCTACTGTTTTCTGTGCAGGATGAATTATTCCTTCTGTGGGTGATTGTAGTCTCACTCTTTCTGTGTGTGTGTATGTGAAGACAGAAAGAGAGAGAGAGAGAGTGAACAAGCAAAGTACTCATGCAATATTCAAAGATCACACTGTCTGATGTATACCTATGTAAAATAATCTACATGCAGTGTTGACATAAATGGGGTCTCACATGGCTTGACATGAAGCTGTCACATTAAAACCTTCTGAAATAATTTATTTTGAACTCTCGTACTTGTAAGTCTCCTGCTGAGTATATTAATAATAATGTGGCAACTACATTACAACTACAGAACAGTGGGCTCTTATTTCACTATGAGTGCACCTCTCAAGCTGGCCTTCAGCTGGATTCCAGCCACAGTTTAAATCAATTTGTGAAAAGGCTGTTACCGTACTGATTCCCCCAGCTACAGTGATTTGTGCTCCATCAATGAAAATGAACCCGTAAAACATGGGGCAACAAGTGCCGGGCTCCTGAACGGTGGTGTTTTCCGGAATGGATCATGTATTAAACTTAAAGGAACAGTTTGACATTTTAATAAATTTGCTTTCTGGTGGAAAGATGGATGAGACACTCAATCTTCTCATCTAACTCTCAGCCAGAAAACATTTCTCCTTTATTGCTTGTTCATTTTTATGCCCCACGTTTATTTATCCAGGTAGACTTGCTGACAACCAGACTCTTTTGCAGGAATGCCCTGTTGATGATGACCATGACAGGATCAAACAGTTCACATGTAGAAGCTGTCCAGCTTCCTTGCTCAGGGACAATGGCTAAAGGGCACCTTATTGGTGGTAATGAGGGAAGGTCCTTGTCATTCCCCAACCAGATTCATCAGACAGTAGCAGCATAAACCTGGATAGATACATTTTACTTTATCGACCCATATTTATTCAGCCATTCCTGAGACTGTCCTGATGACCTTCTGGTCACAAGCCCACCTCTCTGGACCACTTAAAGTTCTGTTACAAAGTGGGTGGCAGTTATGAAGGTGACAGTGATCCTGGAGTTAAACTCAGTTGCAAAAACTGACTGTAATCATCACGCCAAAGCCAATCTTTGTTCTTATATGTTGTCACACTGGAGACACTGCTGTGTTGTACAATACAGGGAGCAGATTGAACCACAGCACACCATTTAGAGACATAACTCGTGAGAACACAAAACTGTCTACAAACGTTCTCAAATTCAGTTCATGTCCATGCACCCACAGTCCTCACAAATGAAAAGAGCTGACACTTTGACTAAGGGAAGAGAAGCTTTATACTAGCATATTCAAAACCCATGAAATACTTCTCTGTGTATTTACAAAAACATAATACAAGAATAAAAAAGAGAAAATGAACACATCACAAATGGAGTCCCACAAAACAGAAAACATGATCCAATTTACAAATGCATCTTCTTGTACTCCCACTTATGGCTTCAATCTAACACAAAAACAAAATATCTGTTCAGCGGTGATGGTGCATCATCAGTCCACTCCTCCCTTTTGCAATAATTCTCTCCAGATTTTTCTTTAAATAATAATAATATCAAATACACATACAAGACAGAGGAGCTACATTTGTGAGCTGTACACTTTGCAGTAAGGGAGGGAAGAGGAGAATGTTCACAGGTATATCGACCCTTTGTACATGATATTACTTCTTGGGCAGTGAAAAAAGTTTAAAACATTGATTAAAAACAAGCTAATTAGCTTTCTGTACCAACCAACCTTTCACATGACACTAATATCACAGTTTATCCGGATGACAATAAAATATGAGTGACCAAAGTGATTTAATAAGCTTGTGTCTTACAGTTTACCATCCCTACTGGTCATCTATCTTTGATTTCTCATTTTAACATTTTATCTCCAGAGTATGTGTTTCCATTGTTTCCATTTTCCAACTGTGTCAACAGGACGTAAACTGATAAATCATTTGGACAAAGATTTACAAGAAGTCGCTACCCGATCCATACCGGAAACACGATTTGTTCTGCGCATGTGTGAAAATGCAGTTACTTCCGGTTACCGATTGTTCAATCAAAAAGGTCAAGAAAATCCAAAAACCAAAAAAAAACCTGTATTTATTTATTAAGAAATATAATCTTCTATTTCATAACTAGTAAACCAAAAATTACCCAAAACATTATTGATTAATTTATTTGATTTAATTGATTAGCAAAAATTCCTGCGGCTACTTCCGGCCACCACTTTTGTGGTGGAACGTATCTTTAGAAATACAAAACAGGAAAAAAAGGATCAATTTAATAAGAAAATGTAATCAATAATAAATTATATATGCTATCTTTGGTTTTACTTATCATGCAATAGAAGATTACATTACTTATTAAATAAATACAAGTTTTTCTTGTAAAGATGAACCTTTAACTTTTCTTGACCTTTTTGACTTGAAGCTTTTAATTTCTGATTTCATTATTAAATACATATTTTTGCTTTTGTAAAGAATGTCTAATAAATTGCACTAATTAAATAGAAAATAAAATTGTCCCTACTAAATAAATACTTATTTTCCAATTAGAGTAATATATACAGTATATTTATATATAAAAATGTTTTTTTTTGTAAAAGTCACACAAAACATATTTTATAAATATGTATTTCTGAATATAGATTCCACTTAAGGTGTGACTTAAACTTAAGCTTTTCATTTATGAGAAAAAAGGCGATGACAGGAAATAGCCGCATTTTCGCACACGCGCAGGACAAATCGGGTTTGCGTTACGGATCGGTTAGTGACAAGCCTCAGCAAGTAATACAAACAAATCACATGTTTACACACACAAGTTCAGTGTCCACTCATGGTGGATAAACATGGGCACATGAAAAAAAATGGATCCCATCTTTAACTTTATCCTGTGCTTGTGTAGTCAACAGTGTAAAATCCTGCAACAAGGAAACTCGGTATACGACTCACACTGGAGAGTCTTGTTTGAATCACAACAAAGGCTGCAGAATACAGAAAGAACTTTCAGTCTGTAGTGTTGGGTATTAACCTTTGTGCAAACCTTCTTTCCCAGTGTTATCCTTACTGCTCAGTTAAATCTGTCATGAATTAAGTGAGACTATGTAACTTTTGAATGCAGAAATACATCCTTACATATAGAAAGTTAAATTCATAAGCAATAAAACTCACCATTGCTCAATTCAGTACACTTTCTGGGGGTTTTGCTTCTACAGCATTACTTGGTCTGGTATGACAAGTAGCTTTTGGTTGCTAAATGTTAGCTAATGTTAAAAACTTTAGCTAGATATTACTCTATAATAGGGCCAGTTACTACGTCGCTTCAATGATTGTATGATGCCACTGCTTACCATGATTCTGTAATTGTAACTAGTGGCAACAGTAGCTGCTATTCAACAAAAATTACATAGTCCTGCTTTAAGACTTGAACAAAGATATTTTTTTCTCAATAACCATTTAATGTGACTTCAAATTCAAAATGCAGAAACATATTTCAAGTTGTGCTGAAGACTTTCTGAAAATCATGATTAAAGTCTGAACAAAGAGCTGCCTTTGATCGGCACGTAGTTTGCCTCATTAGGCCTTCCAAATGTGATAGAGGTGAGGCAGAAAGGAAAGATCGGACATTTTCCATACACATTTGGGGGTGAAAATTTAAAAACTTCTTCCATAGTATAAAACATAAAGCACAAGGTAAGTGGTCTTAAAGATTTAGACAACCACAAAAGTTGAAAAGACTTCAAATTACTAGACTACAAATATCTGCACTTAAATACACCCCATGGTAATATGATTGTGATGTTCCTCCAATTTTCTACCAGAAATGGATAAAGTAATTTATCAAGAGAAGACAAAAGATGTTCCACATGACAACCAGTTAGATTAAAATTCACTGTCAATCAAAAAGTGTCTATATCTGTTGAAAATTTTAACTTTAGAATAAATATAATACTGGCCTTTTGTTTTTGGGGCATGAACTCTGTGATATGATGTCTGTGACTGGAGTGTGTGCACAGTCTCATACACACTGTATGCAAATATACAAAGAGTTCTCCCTCCAGGTTGTTTCAATTTGGTTCATTTGTACAGTCTCATAGTTGCAGAGGAAGAACTGATGGATGTAGCAGAGTCACCACTTAGAACGGGAGAAGAAACAGGAGAGAAGAGATGTGGACAGAAACAATGGAGTTGGGTGGAGGGGTTGGGGGGTAGTAGAAGGACGGAGCCTTGGGCAGCTGTCCTGACTAGGCAGGTGGTGGTGCAGGAAGAGTCACTGGCTTAGATGACATCACATCCTGTCTCTCTGCGTATCTCACCGATCCACACCAACTTCATGAGCATTGGACCAAACCTGCTTCCGGAGCCTTCACACGCTCATCGTCATGTTTGGAGAATACTGTGGAGGCGAGATGAGGAAAGATAAGTGTTCACGCTATACATCAGATGTCTGGCTGTAGCTTCATATTTACCGTCCAGATTTGAGAGTGTTATTGATCTTCCCATCTAACTCTTTGCAAGGAAGCAAATGTCTATTTGCCAAAATGTCAAACTACTCTTTTAAAAGCAGTAGCATTATGTAAATCTAATTTCAACTTAATTTTATGGTCATCCTAATAGTTGTGGTATAGATGTTTGAGCATCTAACACCTAAAATCCCTCTAAACATCCCATGCAGTGGATGACCTGCTCTATATCAAAAGTGCCCTGAGATAACTTCTGTCATGATTTGGCTTGATATAAATACAATTCAATTCAATTCAATTGACTGACAGTTGACTTACACTTTCATTCTGAAAAGGATTAAGGAAATTTCCTCCCATCTCTCCATCCTCCCTGGGGGTCCCGGGCTGGTTACTCATGCTTAGGTTACCAGGAGAGTTCTGTTAAAAAAAGTATGTAAAACACAGCTTAATTGTAATTGTATACTGCTAAAGCTACAAAAACCAGAGGTGCGGTGCAATTGCAAACTGGAGTTTCAAAGTAGATGAATATCCTCTCTAACCTTGGGGAGACTGTCCATGTCTCCTGACCCTAAGAGAGGGAACACAAGTATGAAACTGACAAATGAATGCTCGTTTTGCTTAAATTATTTGACAAATTAGGGAAAAACATAACCAGAGATTTAGTGTCAATGGAGCACATGCTGTACAAGCTACTCGTTCCATGTACCTAATGATCCATTCATGTGATGGGGCTCCATTCCAGCCATTCCCCCTAATGGACCGTCACCACCTGCACCCATAGGGAACTGAGGAGAACATACACAGGAGACAATAATATACCTGTGACAAAATGTACCATTAACAAAACAACTCAAAGAGCTATTACACCCACACACAAACCATGACCAGGTGCATTTCAGTAAACTCAGACAGTAATATACAGAGAGAAAAATGTCTCACATTTGGCCGACTTCCACCTGGAGGGACTGTGTTTATCATAGTGTACATGTTGTCGCCAGAGTTGGTCGAATCTGACGTAACAAATGGAGAAACAATAAGACGAGAAAAGAGCTCAAATATATGTATAAACACACACACACACACACACACACACAGCTTACCTGCTGGACTTGGCATTATTGGGGTCCCAGGTGGCCCCCCTCCTCCTGGAGGTCCCTGAAATACCAGTTTTGGTTTCCATGAGATGAATTCATGAAGTAATGAATTACAGACTGTCCAGCTGGTGAACAGCAACAGTTTTAACTCAGATATACATACCACATAACTTCCTGGAGATGCAGAAGAGTAAGGGGTCTGCAAAAATACAGAACACAATCGTGAAAGAAATTAAATTACTTAAACTTTCTGTTGGGTGTCTTTGTTAGAGCACTTACCGAATTGGAGTTTGGAGGATTTGGCCAGGGTCTACCCCCACCAGGTCCCCTGGAATACACACACACACCTACTTTAGTTTTCTCCTTTTGGCAAGCTTCTTTGTTTTTTAATTTATTTGGGAAGAGTTGGCAACAACAAGTTCTTCTGTTGCCCGAGAGAGGTTTATGGGAACAACAAGTAAAACAAAAAGACAAAATAGAGAAAAGCTGGCTTTTCTAGCTCCACTTTCAGACTTCTAAGAGCCAAGAACATACAGTAAAGTTGTAATTAAAAGCTACATAAAGGAAATGGCTGACTGCGTCTACTGTAGTGAGAGATTAAAGATGTTTGCAGTTTAACGTTGTCCCTCTGAGTGAGACAAATATTGGGACATAAATTACAATTAACTTGTGTGTTTGTAAATGATATTATGTAGATATCACTCACATGTTCATGCCAGGCATCCCAGGACCAACCAGGGCATTCAGTGGTGGTCTCATCCCACCTCCATAGCTCTAAAAAAAGACACCAAAATACCCTCAGTTATTTCTACAAGACTAGAACTATCAGAACCAATGCTTTGTAAATATTTCCACAAATCATCTGGTCTCATACCTGGGGCCCTAGTGGTACCATGCCTCTGGGTGGAGTCATCCGCTGCATTGGTCCTCCCATATTTGGATGTCCTGAACCACAGAAAAACATGTATTCAGGATTCAGGATTTGTCAGACTGGGGTAAATGTTATATTCTTTAGCTGGCCATTTTTGGTCATGTGTACTTTTATTAGCTCTCTTTTCAAATAAGCTTCATGTTCACTTCATGTACTTTAGTATTTTACACCTTTATCTGGACAGTGTGGTGTTTCAAAACCCCAGGAGGACATCAATTTCAGAGATGATGAGACCATCATTTGACGTTTACAGTTGAGTCCAGTATTTTAATCTATGCATAATTTATGTGTTGCCTGGTAGAGTGAATAGTTTGTGTCAATGGGGGTGTACTTTAATGATAACAAGTGATATTTTATTAGTATCAACAAATAAAATTCATCTGGCTAACAAGTATTGTCTGTGTAGCCACAGACTGATATAGCTTATGTCTCCATGCTGTAGAACTTCATTATGATCCAAAAACCATTAAAAACACATAAAGATGCCATACTGTTGCATTGGGTGACATATTCCTTCATTACGACGAACAAAGCAAGTGTATCTTACTCCTCACATCTCATCAATAATAGCAAAAGTATATAAAATCTCTTCCCAGAGCATGTTCTCCACTGTGACTCTCCAGAGACTAAATGTAGTTGTTTCAGAATAAACCACAGCAACCAAATTCATCGTAATCTATCTAATATATCACTGCTACACTGTGGCTCTTTATCCAAATGTGTTTTTTGCCACACTAGCGTCCTGGATCCATCCTCTTATTGTACAAACATTATGTCATCGTAATTGTATATACGATTATTGTCTTTTTTTACAATAATTTTTTTCCCTGCTAAAGTTTTTCCTCATTCAAATCAAGGGTCTAAGGGCATAGGGTGTTGTATGCTGTACAGAATGTAAACTCTTTTTCGATCCCCTGACTGTTACTCTAGGGCCACAACAAGGTTGATATTTGTGATTTTGAGTTACATATCTCAACATTTACTAGATGACAAATTTTCGTACAGACATGTACAGGATAAACTGAAATAACTTTTAATTTAGTGCCACCATCAAATTTTTTATTTGTCCAATACTTGGGTTTATGAACACATACCTGCAAAACTGTTGTTTGAGAATAGTGTTAATTAACAAATGTTAATTGCTAAAATCATTTTGTGAGCTAACATGCTCACAATGACAATGCCAACATAGTGATTTTTGTCATTGTGAACATATTAGCATGCCAATGCTAGTATTTAGGTCAACTGGCAAAAATGGCAAAAGCTCTATCAGGCTGTGGCTACCTTGCTGTCTTGTAGGGTCCATTCCACTGGGTAACATAGGCTGGCCACCTGGAACTCCTCCAAGTCCCTACAGAGGGAAGAGCATCCAACACCAGCATTATCATCACCGTCACACACTGTCCTTTTCTACAATGCACAGTTATGTCTGCTGCCTGCAGGTGTCAGTGTGGCTCTTACCTGATTGGGTAATCTGAGGGGTGGTCTGGGACCTCCAGGGTATCGAGGTGACATAAATGGCTGAAAAAAACAGCATCAATGCAGGTTGAATCCCTCAGGGTCATAAATACTGTGCACACAATATATCACACGAATGACACACTCGGGCTTGCTGTAGTAAAGCAAGTCTTGTAACAAAACACTACTTAAGACATTTGATTTTAATGGGAAATGTCTTAAACCATAGCATCTGCATACTTAAAAAATGTATTAAATTGAAAGGAAAATCTTCAAGACAACCAAAAAACATGACAAAATGGTGTTTTCACTCTCCAAACCCAACCAGAACTACTGCGTATGTCTTCTGTTGAGTTTTGGGCTCATTTTCCTTTAACAACAGTTCCATGACAGCAGAGTCGGGAAGCCGACCGCACTTTCATTGGATTGGATTTATGGACAAAGAATGCGAGAATAAAAGATGAGACGTGTTAATAATGATGTAAGTGTATGTGTTAACTGTGTGTAGTTTGGCAGCATGTGTGAGAAGCTGTTATGCAGCTGTGAGTGGGTTTTCACTTGTCCTCACCACAGACAGTAGCAATTCTGTTGCTATGTCTGCTGAACTGATGCCACTGTGGTCAGAAAAGCCCATCTGCAGTAAGGGAAGAAACAATGCAATAACTTGCCACTAGAGAGCAATGGTCCATTTGTTATGATCACTGCCTTTTCTTTAATTAACCCTCTTCTCAACTCCCAATGTGCTGAAGATCCATCAAAGGAAAACATCTACAGTATTTTAGGTCTATTAAAGTACTATAATGATTTAAAATCTTGTTTTCATACATGCATTGTTAGTTGCTAAATTAATACATTGAATGAATGAATAAAGGAGTGATGTTAAAAGCTAGATGCAAAGATATATCCACCTTTATCTTTGCAGGCATCGGTGTGCGTTATCTGTGACCTGTGTTTATTTTGCCAATAAAATTCAGTTCAAAATTCAGCTGTACATTCTGTGATATTCTCTAAACTAGTCCATATACAAATAATTTTATGTAACCTGAATAAAGACAATCTGGTATGTCTTGACAAGACCTTGTCTTCAAAGAACAAATGAGATGAAAAAGGCTGTTCGGACTCAAAGTTTGAGTTTTTGGAAAGCAGAGCTGAGAAATGTCTATGAAGGCTATTGATCTGTGTGTCAGATGTGAGCGTCTGAGTTTGACTGATAATGACAGTTAATCAATGTACAACTGGCAGAGTCCTTCGGATCTGGGACGAAGCTGCACCTGTGACTTTTTGTTTGCGAGAGATTTATTTCTCCTGTCAGACCCTCGTCTCTCTGTAACACAGTGGTTCCTACTCACACTGATTAATGCAGATTACAAACATATGCAAAGGTACAGTACGTTAATACAGTTAAGTATGTGTGAGGGAGTTCTTTGAGGAACAACTTTATGAAAGAAAAAAATATTATTTAATACTGTATGAGTGGTATACACCATATACCTGAAAGAATCCTGGAGGGACTGGCCCCACTGGCATGCCCTCTCCTGGGGGAAGGTTCCCAAGGACGGGGCTGGGAGCTGCTGCAGCACTCTGAAAGATACACACACACACAAACAAATAAAAATCACAAATCAAATCAATCCTTTGTAAATACTCAACACTTTGCTCAGCAGTGGTGGAATGTGACTGTAGTACTGTACAAATGTGAGGTACTGTACTTGAGTATTTCCATTTCATTCTGATTCAGAGGTATATATTGTGAATGGACCCTACAAATAACATATGTAAAAGGGGTATTTTTTTTATGCATTATGAGTACTGCATTTTTGCTTTGATACTTTAAGTGCATTTTCCTAATAATACTTTTACTTTAGTGTTTCAATGCATGATTTTTCTTGTAATGGATTCTTTTTATACAGCAATATTGCTGTTTTTACTAAAGTTAAACAATTTAAACTTCAATAAACATACACAAAATCCAAAGGTCTTCTCCCATGTCTCACTTGTTGTCTCTCCCTCAGTGGGATATTTCCTGTTTCTGCAGATGCCACGCCATGCTGGTCCAGGTTTATTTTTATACCTTGTGTTTTTTTGTTGTGCTTGTCCCAGACGGGTGGCGCTGGCACATTTCAGCACAGCCTCTGTTTGCTTCCTGTGGCATTGTACTACTTACTAACCCGGAGTTACCACCCAACACCGGCCTCTTCCTCATCCTGATTAGGTATACAGACCAGACAACATGCAGAGTGGGAGAGTGTACATCCATATATATGATAATGTGTGAACAGTGAGCACATAAAGCCAGCATGCCTGTGTGTGTGTGTGTATTTTTTTCAGTATCTGCCCACTCTCTGTTCCATTTCTCTGATCTCCCTTCTCGCATTCTCTTCCTCTCTGAAGGCATCGGCTGGGTGTAAAGAGCTCCAGTGAAATTCACCCACGGTCTCTGAAGTTTCCGCCAGCTGACTTTTTAGGTCAGACAGGAACAAGGTTTAATCAGAGCTGAGATAAAAGCAGACTGACGACATTTCTGTATCCTCCTCTTCACCACCCCACCACCTTCGCTATTCCCTCGTTCTCCGTCATATCTCCCAATTGTTAATGTTCGGCAACAGGAAACAGAATGCCGTGCAGATTTTGGATTCCATATTCTGCTGCACACAGAGCCTGTATTTGTCTCAGCAGATGAATGTACAGATGGCCACAGATGGATATTGTATCTCCATGGTTCAGTGGTGAGAGACTGGATTTGGTTTGTGTGTTTGTCTGAGTGTACAACATCATGCACAGCATCAAGTGTGTGTTGGGATTTCAGAGAGCTTTCCCCCCCTTTCTTTCCCTCTTCCTTCTCACACCCTGGATTACCCAGAATGCCTTTACTCCATGGCAGCCTGGAGGTCTGCTGAGTTTGCCTTCACACACAGAGAGGGAGGGAGGGAAAGAGCAGAAAACAGGAGAAAGCAGAGATTATGAGTGTGCATATGTGTGTGTGTGTGTGTGTGTGTGTGGCAGTGAGTGTGTGAGTGCACTTAATGTTTGTTTGTGAGGGAAAAGAAAACCTGGGGGAGGAAAAAAATTCTACCTGACCTGCTGACAAAGCAACATTTTCCAAATACAGCAACAAGGGGAAAAAGAATACAACCAGCCAGGATATATCCCTGCCCCCAAACCAGCACCACCCTTCATCTACAGAAAACAAAAACAACACTGGCAACAGCACTAACCCCTCTGGTACGGACAGTCTCTCTTGATTATGACAAATTAGATTGAGTCAAATTACATTAGAAAATCATAATGAATCACACTGAGAAGGATTCACGAAGCCTCTTTAGAAGAAAGGCTGTGAATCTTTTTTTCAAGTTTGTTCCTCAGACACCACCATGCTGGAGGAGTTACGTGGTTTACATAATGATGCTTGACTAAAATTTATACAGCAACATCTATGGTACTAGTTTGATATCTGATTTGCCATTATTTATAGGAATAGTTAGAAATTTTGTAAAATAGACTGATTTGCTTTCGTGCAATGAGATGCATGAGAAGATTGATGTCACCGTCATGTCTGTTAATATGAAGCTCCCTCCAGTAGTCAGTTATCTTAGCTTAGAACAAAGACTGAAATCAGGAGGAAACAGCTAGCCTGGCTCTGTCCAAAAGGTAACAAAATCTGCCTACCAGCCCTTTTCACTAATTAACATGTTGTATCTCATTTGTTTAATCCGAGCAAAAAACAAGGTGCCAGGTGCAGTAATTTCTTGAGTCTCAAAATGTTGTGGTGCTGGTAGACAAAATGTGTTAACGCATGTCTGACAATGTTACAAGGCTAATATTAGTGCAACAATACTCCATATGGGTTATAAAATATTAGCGCTAGAGCAATAAATCCGCCAACATTAGCTCATAACAGATTTATCAGTATCTGCATATATTTGGCGCACTTATAACAAAAAAAGAAATTTGAGTGCAGAAATGCCCCAAAATAGGTTTGAAGTAATTTAGAAACATAATTGCAGTTACATAGTTTTTCCACCAGAGAGCACTGGCAAGTTTATTTTTCAACTGTTAAGTACAGTGCTGTAACTTCATAGAGATAAAGATCACAATTCTTTAAAATTTCTTTATTCAGGGATTCTGAAAATGTTTGTCTATGTTATTTGTTTATGTAAATAAATTACTATCAGCCCATATATTATTACCTGATTATATATAGATAGATTTTATCATATTGGTATTGGTCAAGAAATGCAGTATCTGTTGGCATATATATAGGGCCTGAAAGCTGTGTTATATAGTACTCAAGCACTGAAACAAAGAATCAATTCAATTGGACTGATGGGTATGATAACTTTATGAGCGCTCATTGGGGAGTTGTAGACTCATGACCTTGTATCTGTACAGACTGTGAAGAGTTGGTGTTTATTTCAATATTCAAAGAAATGCTCTAGGCTCTCTCAGAGCATCTATTTTGTGGATAGAGAATTATTTGAGCAATAATTTAATGTTTGTGTCATTGGTAACACCTTAGTATTACTCACTTTAACTGTCAGTAACAGTTAAATTAAACATGCAGATGTGTTAAGCCCTTTTACTGTATATACTCCCCCATTCGAAAACAATGCAGATGCTCATGGCTGTTGGTTATTGTGTTGACAGTCAGATTGCAGGGCTTCACCTGATGTGACCACATCATCAATGTGGTGCAATTAGCTCAAATTAGCTACAACAGTATAGTGACCAGGACGTTAATGTTTACTGTTGGCTGTCATTCTCAATGAATTCCTGTAAACCAGTTGTGTTGAAATACTGATTCACAGCCCAGCTCAATAAATTCCAGCACTTAACCTTTGTAAAAAAAAAAACAATTGTTACACACTGTTAATGAATGCAAATGCTGAATGCAGGAAAGACAGCTGGCAATAATTTGTCTGACTGTGTGAATGCGTAAATTAATATCACTGCTCGGTCAGTAGTATTCCATTAAATGAATGTGTTGCTTAGATGTATTCTTATGGCGTGTATGGCAATTTTATCCTGATTCTTTCATATGCAACCATGGCGGTGTCAAACGGGCTTGGGAGCAAATCAAACATAAATATAAAAACATACTTTAGTAGTAAATAGGCTTACATTCATATCGTATAAGTACAAGGATTTAATGCTTCAGTCAGTCTCTGTTGTAGGATGATATTGGGATACAAAAGCACAATAAAATGGCTTTGACATCTCTTGTAAAAAGCTGACACAGATAAGTCAGTCCCTCCGACGGAACTCTATCTCTCATATAAAAACAGCCCCTCTCACGAACTGCGTACCAAGCTTCACTTCTATTGGTGATGTCATTTTCTAAGAGAATTGATTGGTCAGTAGGCGTTGCTTTTGTACAAGTTGATCTGTTATCAGCTCAGGAGCAGGTTATGTTCAAGATAACAGATCAACATTATATTATTGTACATGACATAATTTGAGTATTTGATTATTAATACTGAAACATGAGTGTGTGTGTTACTGTTGTAGCAGGAGGTGGATCTAGTTTGAACTACTTTATATACAGTTAGCTGGTTCAATCCATTGGTTCCGGTCAGGCTCCAAAGATGATTAAATTGTTTACAAGAGCACAAACTTTTTTAGAATGGCCCACATTCTTCATACATCTAGCCCGGGGGAAAGATTGGCACCCGTCTCTCCGAGGTCTCCTAGACTTAATGCCACCCTTGTTTAAGTCAGTGCCTCACTTGGGCCACCCCAGAAATGAAAAGTCTAGACAGGCCACTGTCTTTTTTTTTTTCTCCAGAGAGGCTTGGTTCAGTCTTAAGAATCTGAAAACAAGACAATCAATTAATATGTCTATGTCTATTCCGTAACCCCTCCCCATTATATTAAGCCTCTTGATTTCCTGAGTCATCAAACTGTTCAATGATCATTGTGGCTTGTTGTATACTATGATCCCTACAGTTGTAGCTACTGGCATTGTAACCAAAAGGTGTTTGTGATGAAACCTGAGGCAGTGGAACGGCCCTCGCATGTCCTCAGATAAACACCTGCATCTCCTGGCAAACTCATTTGTTGCATAAATTATTCAAACCACTTCCCTCCAGGAGAACACTACTATACAGTGTACCAGACATACACAACAAGGCATACAGTACAGTGCACTACAACACCACTGAAAGTGCAATAAAGTACACGGCCCTCCTCAAAATTTAAAAAAAAGGGTGTGCACCAAAATACTTGATGTTCAGGATTTAAAAACTGGTAAAGACAAGAGCCTCTTTTCCCCACGTGGACGACATAGTTACAGTTTTGTGTGTGAGAACCAACGAAAAACATACAAAGAAAGACAATTTGCCATAAATGTATCACGTGTCAACATCAAAAGGAACTTTGCTCGAGTTTGAGGTCAAGTTTCCAAACACATGTCCAGATAAGTGAGGACTAAAACAAAGAGTATGAAGACCACTTCTCTGTCATCACAGTGCCACACACATTGTGGCAATGTGTACAGTTTCTTCATCTGATATGACGCACTGATATAAGACCACATTGTTTAATCTTATCAAGCATCCTTTGCTTTCAAGACTGTGCAATAAGTGCTGAAATGAGAACTGACTCATTTCGGACAAAAAAAGAAAAACATGTCGATTGCAGATTGAAAACATTTTATGTAAAGTGATCAAAGCATACAGAGCTTTCCTGTAGAAATTACAAATAACAGTAGACACTGAAATGTAGTGCAATTACACTACAGTTTGCTACTTTACAAGCTAATCAGACTTTCTCCGTACAACATTCACAGCACAGTAATCCCATCAGACTAAAGGGCTCAGTAATACTTAATGAGATAACTCGCAAACTCTCTCATCCCTATATATTTACCGATTGTGTTCTCCACTAATGTTTGTGCATAATGCATGCATACTTTGTGTGTGTGTGTGTGTGTGTCTGTGTGTGTAAAGGTGGGGAGTCATTTTCATTCAATACTTCAGAGACTGAGAGACACTCAGAGATTCGTGAGTGGAATCTCAAAAGGCTGTCTGTGTCTATCTTCTCTCTCTCTCTTTCTATTTATCTTTCTCTCTCCCTTTCTCTCGTTGTCTCACTGTCTCAACCTGCGTCGGCCGTTGTCTGCTTTCTTTACCTTTGTCTCTCACATGCATACTTTACTTCTCGCAAATCAGCTTTGTCTCATTTTTTTTGTATTCATCTTGCGTGTCCCAATAACAATGTGCTTTCTATCACTTCTGGAAGTAGACTTAAAGGATTCTGAAGGTGGTGATATTCTATATTATTTCTATTGATAATGAATCCCAGTGTTGTCAGTGTAGTGATCCACATTGTTGCACACGGTGACATGTTTCTTCATTATAGGCACTACAGCAGTTTTATTAAATTACGTTTTAAAAAATGAAACTATAGAAAAAAACTATATTGTGAACAGTTTTCAAAGATGTGTAGCTTTAGTTGAAATGAATGGGTGTTGAGAACCACAGACAGGACAGCAAAGTCTATAAGTATTAGGAGACAAACTAATTCATCAATGGTTTTGGTTATTTATGGATTTTGATTTGCTAAGCAAAATAAACAGCGGGCTAACACCAGCCTACTACTTTAAACTACTTCTCTGTCAAAATATTTAATAGAGTTGCAACTAACGATTATTTTCATTGTTGATAAGTGACGCTATTCTCTGTTAATTGATAATTGTTTGTTCTATTGTCTTTAAATGTTATAATGCAAAGAAATCAAGAAATCAGCTTGAGGGGAATCCTTCATATTTCTTTTTACGCATGATCAACAGTCCAAAACTCAAAGATATTGAGTTTACTATGATAGAAGAAAATCCTCACAGTTAAGAAGCTGGAGCCAGATAATGAATGACTTTACAATAAACAATTAGTCCATTATCTAAAAAGTTTACTTTTCTGTCAATCAACTAATCAATTCATCAGCTGAATGTTTCTAATTTTTAATACTAAGTTAATGGTGGAACTATGACCAGTTACTGGTGTGAACATATTTTCTTTGGGAATTCAATTACAGTGAAAAATGACAGAGGGAGAAGACAGTGAGAGTGTAAGAGAACAGAAAAGTTCCTCATTCTGTATTTCTGCTTTCTCTGGAGAGCTTTTGGCTGGAGGTGGGGGGCAGTGGTGGGGTGTGGAAGGGTGACTCTCAAGGCCACACACAGTACAACAGGAACTACAAATGAGACACCACACAGGAAGGAACTCCATCCCTCCTCCCTCTCTCCCTCTTCCCTGCTCCCTCCATCCTCTCAAATGCCATTAGTCCACTTCCTGAATAAGAGGGGGGGGGGGGGGGGGGTATGGAAAGAAACTATGCTACCAGTCTG